>OMLM01015031.1:8317-83150 GCA_900302695.1 Helostoma temminkii | reverse complement strand
TTTCTTGTTTGATATTTTATTAGGTGGCGTCAGTCCCTGATTCCTTGACTTTGATCGTTTTCCTTGGCTGGCAACTGGCTGGTTATCTATTGTCTTTCACCTGTGGAGCTGTCCCTACATCTTGTATTAAGCTTGTTTTTTTCTCATTACTCTGTCACAGGGCTTTTATCACGGCTGGGTCGTAGCAAAGAAAAACCCTACGCTCCATTGAACCTGATGGCAGATTTTGCAGGTGGTGGTCTTACCTGTGCCCTGGGGATAGTCTTAGCACTGCTGGAGAGGACAAAGTCAGGGAAAGGACAAGTCATTGATGCTAGCATGGTAAGTATGTTGTCAAACTATAGTAAACATCTAAGATGACACTGAGTTAGTCAGCAGTGAGTATGACAAACTGTACATCCTACTTCGCTGAACAGTTTGTTTTGAAAGGGGCTCAGAGGATAGTTTTGTCACTTTATTAAAAATCCATGTAATATTATTTTAATTGGTGCCAAGGTATTTTTCAAGGTTACTTTTATTGTCTCCCTTGGGAGAAAGAGGCTTGGAATGAGGGACACCACTAAAAGCATCACAATAAAACTACATTAAAAAAAAATTACACTAGTTTAAAAGTGTAAAAAACAGATTGTGGCCTAAATTAGTCACAGCCAATCACACTCACACACAAGCACATCCAAAAGCATCTCACTAATGCATCACACATAACTCAGCCGGCAGATTCTTTTATCCACAGCCATCACTTTTAACATACTCAAATACAGAATCAGCATGTGAACAGTTATCTCAGTGTCTCCCAACGCTGTCTATCATAGAAGAACCACTCATTAATGAGTTTAACTGCAAAATGGACAAATTTTTATAACGAGTGTGTTTAAACAAAGGAACCATATACTTTCTTCCAGAGCCAGCACAAACCAAGCTCAAGTAGATGATGGTCTAAATCATCTGCAGCCAGACACTGTTGTAGCGAACATTTAGGCTGATGACAGCCCTGCAACAAGCAAACGGTATATTTACATTAGTGTGAGTGTTTTGTTACAAGTACTGCAGAGAAGTAAGAAACGCACAAAGGAGTCCACGGTGAAGGTGATGAAACTTCGAGTCATCTTTTAATTGATAAGTGATCAGTTGGACAGCCCTCAGCAAAGTTACTTGAAAAGCACATCAAAGTCTCTGAACTCTGCTGTGCCTGACACACACAGGCTGTAATGGAGCCTGGAGGTTACAGACCAGAACCGCTCTAATGAACTCTTGATGCTAAATAAGGCAAAGTCCATAAATCCTGAAATAAAAAGTATATATTTGTTTTAAATTATACAGTGCTACGAAAAAGTTTTTATTTTATCCATCCTCTACAATCTTCACATAATGCAGCTCATGCCAAATTAGAAAACGTTGACCATAAAAGCCTAAATCAAAAAAAAAACCTTGAAAACATAACTATACTTTTTATTTTGATATTTGTTAGTGTGTTCTTATTTATTAATTGTTTAATTAAGTGCTAAATACACATTATAACTTTTCTTCAATACAGTGCATCTACCATTATAAGAAGTGTTATTCCTCTGCCAAAACATCAGATTTCCACACAGTCAGACAAACAAAAAGCCTCCTGGTCATAATTCAGTTATTAAAATCTGTGGCGCTTCTCTCTTGGCTGTAGAGTCAGTCACACTAGATGCCATGCACCACCATCCATTTCCATCAGTCTCTTCTATTTTTAATTCTAATAGTTTTATTAGGTAATTGTATGTCAAGACTCGGTTTGAAAATGTTTACAGACTTACTATTATCCTGCAATTCTCTGTGCACGTTTACGCAGCAAAAAAAACAAAAAAAAACACAGTGACTGATTTATTTTTTGTTTAGGGCCAGTGAGTTATTTTTGGGCTCCTCCTGTCTTCCTCTATCACAGAACATTGTGTGTCTCTCTTTACAGGGTGAGTAGTTATCCTCATGATGCCTAAATCTCTGTGTAAAACAGTGGAGTCTCCCTTTAAAGCTTAAGTAGAACACACAGTACAGACCACTTGTCTGCTCTGTTTTAATGCCAACTGTTAAATTCAATCTGACAGGGCCTCATTACTTTATTAAATAAAACCTTTATTATTTATTATTATTAATAACTAATTAAATGCTGAATGCTTAGTCTGGACAGTGTTTACTGTAGTGAGCACACACAATCTGTTTGTTATTCATGTGTGTAGTATTTGTCAGCCATTGTATATTCATCCTGTTTACATACATTCATATACTCAGTCAATATACATGTATTCCTTTCAGTTTTGTTGTTTATTGTACTGTACCTCATTGCATAGGTTTTGTGAAGCCCATGAGAGTAGTGTGTTTCTTCTTTCTTTTGTGTGTGTGTGTGTGTGTGTGTGCGCGTGTGTGTGTGATGGGACATAAACATACATGCATAATTCTTTACAGATAAATTATAGATATGGATTGATGGTGTCTCTGTATGTGTCCCCTGTTAAATCTTCTCTACAGCATAATACGTGCATATAAATGAGGTTTACAATATTTAGACTCTTGTCAACCAGCTCAGTGAAACAGTAGGTGATGTACATGCATATCTCTGCTTATCAAGTGTTAATATCATTACGAGTCAATGTGTGTCACGTACAGTGTGGATGCTTCCCTAGCTGATTCTATGCTTTGCCGTTGGTGCTGTTTCGTCGTCATTAATTGGTTTTATTTTTTAATCTGGTGTTCACTGTATCTTTTTGGAAGGTTTGACAAATAGACGGTTCAGTACTGAAAATTGTGCTAAAAAACACCAAGCAGAAGAGTGAGTGTTAGTTTAATGACATATTAAAATGACTTGTTGTGTTTAGTGCTGCAAAGGATCATTTTCACTGGTTGGTTTCATTGGTTAATTCTTATTGTGGGCTGAAGCTACAGTATTTATCTTTTTCAGGTACTGTCTTACTAGAAATATACTCCAGAATGAACCATAATGTTGAGAGGTACTTTCAAAGTGTTGTTGTCCAGGCTCTTTAAACAGAGAATTTCATTTGTACTTAATTTGTAAGTTTTGCAGCGTTCTCATTTTATGTAATTTAATAACAACTACTGCTTGAAGAGCTGGACAGAGTGTGTAGTAGAGCAGGGTAAGAGGGCTACAAAGTGTATTGATTTCAAGTCTCATGCTAGGGCTGCCAGTTAGTGACATCCTTAGATGCTTTTTTCCTTGACAAGGTGCAAAGTCTAGAGATTGTCAGTTTAATGCAATGAAAAACATGGAATAGCAGCAAATCCTCATTTGGTAGAAAAAAGGTTTAACCACATTTTGCTTAAAAAATTGACTCAAGTGAAAAATCGATCCTCAAAATAATCAGATCAATTTTCTGTAAATTGTTTTAGCCCTTATGGTGTTTGCTCTTTATATACTTCTGCTGTCTAAAGTAATGCAGTAAAGCGAAGTAAACTCCTAACACAGAGTCTTATGCTTTTGGTAAAGGTAAGGTAAATTTGCATTTCCAGTATTAATATTTTTGCATACATTTGTTTAGTGCACTCTATGTATTAGGGAAATATCAAATAGCATTATGGTATTAATTTCAGCCAGCTAAAATGTCAAGTGCATAAAGGCAAATTTTCAAATTAATATTTTTAACTCTCAAAAATGTAACAACATACAATAAATGGAAACTTAAATTAACTTTTTAGTGAAAGCCGTGCATCATTGTCATGTTAAGGAAACACCTGGTTTGGCCGGCGTTGTGTGTCAGTGGAACACCATGTAATTGTGACGATGCCTCGATGCCCACAACAGCTAGACACAATTGCAGGTAGTACGCCATCTAAAACTATCAACCATGGCACATCAGTCTGAGCCCATTCATCCAAAAGCCTCCTGTCAGTGATATGATTGTGATCCATTCAACCATCCATTTTCAATAACTGCTTATCCTTCCAAGGTTTTTTGTGGGCTGGAACATTGCCCAGCATGCACTTCAGTAGTGGCAGCCTAATACAAGCCTGACACTTTAACATATTTACACTAAAATTCACACCTGTGAACATTTTGGAAGCAATTTTGTGTCAGTTTCCAACAAATGACAACATGTTGTCTTTAAATTTAGAGAGGACTTTTGTTTTAATGAGTAATTTGCCACTTGAATCATAGGGTGAGGCACTAGTCACCAAAGAAAACTACAATATAAAGCAGGATATTAACTCAGTTTTTAATTCATGCTCTCTGTTGGCTGCCTTGTTCTCCTTTGTATTATATAAATGCATATTTCATGACCAAAGACGGTCAAAAGAAGAACATTGAAAGAATCGTCTGATTGCTTTGCCACTGACTCTATATTTCATGCATTAGTCTTGGTATGGGCTTAGAATAATTGCAAAAGCGCTGAAGTCCTGCCCAGTGCCAACTGTCTTCTTCTTGTTTGATTTGTCCCTCATGCAGTTTGGTGGAAAGTGAGCTGTGTTAAAGTCTCATGCAGATACACTGCACTGTGCTACTTCTTTAAATATGTAAACCTCTTTTGATCAGACTGTCATTGTTTGCTCATCATAAATAGCATTTGAGAAGCAGCACAGGCTTCGTTAGACGTTACACTGATAGAGTTGATTGGAATCAGCAATAACAGAAGTGACAATCTCTGGTGCAGCCTCTTTCATGTAGATGATCAGGATGACATTATCCTGACAGCTGTTGTTCATGAATATATTTTGAAGGTAACTGATCACATCTGACCAGGGAAATTCATGGATTATTATTATTATTTTTTAGTTCAGTAGTAGCAATAATAAATTAGGAATATCGTCTACTGATATAGTATATATTAATTGCCAGTGGAGTACCCATTGTGCAGGACTTGAAAAGCTTACTCAAATAGTAACATCTAAACTTGCTATTGCTGTATACCATAATGGCATTTCATCCTCTCTGTGTTTCCTACTCAAGAAAAGTTTTGCTAGACTGATACTTAGAGAACTACTGTTGATATCTAGCCAAGGGAGGCTATAATATAATGTTATGTACAGTATATATAATTTATGGGTGTGTTCACAGGAGTTTAATCCACTCAGAATGAATGAATCTATGAATAAATCATTAACGAATAATTACAGTGTGAGGATGTTTTCAACAAAGCCATTGTTCTTTGTTTTAAATTAACATACCTGTGATAATATAAACGCTTCTGGCCTTAAATTCTCCTTTTCTTCTCTCTTTTATTGACTCAGGTGGAAGGCGCAGCATACACAGGCTCATTTGTATGGAAATCACGTTGTATTGGTTTGTGGGACGGTCCCAGAGGGGAGAACATGTTGGACAGTGGAGCGCCCTTCTATGATACCTACCAGACTTCAGATGGAAAGTACATGGCTGTGGGTGCTATAGAACCACAGTTCTACAGACAACTACTAAAAGGTTTGTATTTTGCAGTTTCAGATATTTTTAAATGTAATAAACCTCTAAGACTGCCTTCCCCAGTGATGCACCAGTGCTTGCAACATTCAGTGTCTTTAGTAACCAGGTTGCAAGCAGTAACAGCTTTTGTTATGTATGTTATGTACTGTTATGTAAACAGGAAACTTGGATTTCGTAATCGGGTAGGGGATTAGAGAAACCTGATTTCTTCAGGTAGACTTCTCTCAGAGAACGCAGATTACCCCAGCATGTAAACACGTAGAGTTCATGTACATAACAAAAGCTGCAGACACCTATCTATCAGCTGAAAGGAGCAGAGATGAAAGGGGGAATCACTGCATGTGCAAAATGCCTTGTTCCTAAATCAAGTCGACCTAAAGACCAACTAAATCTGAAATTAACAGAGTATCCTGCATACATTTGAATAAATAACTTTTAACAGAGTATTTCTTTAATATAGTGAGTCTCTCCTGTGACTTTCTGGTCTGTCTGAATTTCTCTCAGTGCTGTCATCTCCGGACAAAAAAAATTAAAATAAAAAATCGAGTCGAGAAGCAGTCTCCTCTGTCTTTGTACAGTTAAATCTGTGAACTATGCTTCCAAAATAAGCCCAAGGTAGAGATGAAATTAGGTTACTCTGCTGCATATATACATAAATGTTTACCATCTACTAGCATCTACACATCTAAATAAGTCACTCTTCAGAGTATTACTTTAATTCAGTCAGCTTGTGCTGTGAAATTGAGCTCTGATCTGGAGCGCTGGTTTGCCTGCACGTCTCTCAGTGCTTTCAGCTCTCCGACACACACACAAAAAACCTCTGGCTCTGTACAATCTGTGAACCATTCTTCCAAAACAAGCACGCATTAGGAGCGAAATCAGATTATTATGTATACATGGATTTCCAGTAATCAGGTTGCTCCCATGTAAATTAATTCCCAGATTACCTGAGAAACCTGATTTCCCTGAGTAATCTGATTTCCTAACTGCGTGTACACACAGTGAATAACCAAACCACTGAGAGCACAGAATGAATTTAAACACTGTTTTAACCTCCCATTTCAAGGCTCTGAAACACATCAGCACATTTACTTGCACATAAGTAACCTGGTTAGGGATTAGATTACCTAGAGGAACATCTTTACATGCACTGTAGTAATCTGGTTACTGTTAATCAACATATAAATGAAACAGTAATCCTGTGTCTCCTCTGCTTATTTTGCAAGTATGGTTCACAGGTTTTATCTGTATTCTTGAAAACTTTTCTTCCTGATTTTTTTTTTTTTGTCTTTTTGTTTTTTTTCTTCTGTTTTTTCTTCTGTTTCTTTTCTTTTCTGTCTTTTTTTTTTTCTCTATTCGAGCAGACTGACAACAGAACCGAGCCCCTTTTTACAGCGTGAACTGTCTGAAGTTAACAAACACTCAGATGTTCAGAAGTGATAACTGTATTATTCTGACTTTGGGTGGACTTATTTTACATATGGTGAAACATCGCTCCATTTAATGATCACCTCTTTTGTCCACTCACTTCACTAAGCTGCGTTCCCTGTTTGTACTCTTTTGTCATGCGCACACGGTCACTTCTCTCACTCACACACACACAATATTGGTAATGCTATCCTACTTTTTCCTTGTAAAAATGTTAATTTAGTCAGGTTCCAAAATGCTCTATTTGTGATGTAAGCCATCACCCAAAGTAAACCTGTATATCTGATCAATAATGAAAACGAACAGGGATTATTCCTGACACTTTCCATTGACTAGGAAAACAACACTAATCCAAAATAAGTGACTTTGGCTCCATGTCGGCTTTACCTTGGTTTTGTGTCAGTGTTTCACCTTGTTTAACAAAACAAGCCTGACTTTATTACTACAGAGTTACAGAGACCTTGACTTCAGTTTACCATATGAGTTATAACTTTTATAAGAGGTATAACAAGGCACAGTGCATTCAGAAAGTATACAGACCCACAAAACAGAATTTTAGTAATGTCTGTAAATGTATTAAAAAGAAATAACTGCGTTGTCAGCTGTGAGGCCTTCTATGTCCAAGCAATTTAATTCACCACAGGTGGTCTCCAGTCGAGGTGTAAAGACATCTCAGCAACGGTCAAGTGTTGTGATGTGATATATTTTAGTTATTCATTTTTCATACATTTGCAAACATTTCTAAAATATTTTGCTTTTACAGTAAAGAAATGAATTTGAATAATTGTATCGGGCTGCAATATAACAAAACAGAAAGTGAATAGGGCCTGAATACTTTCTAAGTGCATTGTACAACTGTAAATTGCAGCAGCAGTTATCATGGGGCTAGAAATGATGTAGATACACAAAGTTATAGCTAAGCAGTAGCAGTGAGTACAAGGACATTGCTGCTTTTGTTGACACTGACTATCCTGTACTGTAAGTCTCCATGTGATCTGCCTCCAGAGAGCTTACTGCTTTTAAGAAAGGGGTAATCTTACGTTCAAGATGTGGTAATGTAACCAAAACACTTCATACATGTATCAAATTCAACTCTTGCACCATAAAACTGAAACAAGCATTTGTTTCCCAACTAGAAAACTCACACACAATGTAATGACCTAAAATCTTCATTACTATTTTAAAGAGATTCTTTTATTGTTATTCTGTTACATTGGTTTTTTGATGTGCGTTTACCCTGTGTATGAAAGCAACATACCAAATAGACTGGAAGTTTTCATTGTGGCTGAGTTGAAATGAGAAAACTAATCATGAAATTTGAAAGAACTGGTAATTGAATATGAAAACACTGAAAAGTGTTTTGTCCACACCAGCTATTGTTTTGCTTGACTTTGACGACACGAAAAAGAAAACCCAGTACAGCGAAATGTGAGCGGCTGTAAAAAGACTAAGTTTGGAACAAAAGCAGCTATTTCTGAAATATCAGTAACTTGATGCAGCAGATGTTGTCTCCATGAGAACAACCATTTTTTAAAAACATTTTATTGCAATGTTTCAAGAGAATAAAAATGTTTGTGAAGAAAAAGAAAGTTGGTGACCTGCTGAAAGATGATGGACATTTCATATGTTTCTTTATTTTGCATCATTTTCCTCTTTCCATTGCTCTTTTTTTTCTCCTTGCCATAGGCTTAGAGTTGGACTCTGAGGAGTTACCGGATCAGATGAGTGTCGAGGACTGGCCAAAGCTGAGACGGATCTTCACAGAGCGTTTTGCCTCAAAAACTCAGATGGATTGGTCGAGGATTTTTGATGGGACTGATGCCTGTGTAACACCTGTGTTGTCTTTCGACCAGGTGAGCTCACACCCGCATAACCAGGAAAGGGCTTCTTTCATCAAGGACTCTAGTGGGGAAGAAAGCCCCCGACCAGCCCCGGTTCTCTCTCGGACTCCTGCCGAGCCTTGTCTTGAATCTGATCCTGCTATTGGAGAACACACAGTAGAGGTCCTAGGAGAGTATGGCTTTACATCAGCAGAGATAAACCAGATGCTAGAAGCAGGGGTTGTGGAGTGTAATGCCGTCAAGGCGAAGCTTTAGAGGAGTACGAGCGAAAAGCTTGTATAAGCTACATTCTTGCCTTTAATAACTTGGAGCAACTGAACAAACAACAAAATAAGAAAGAACTTAAGGATTTCAGACCAACAACTCAAATAATTTCTAAATAACTGGTTAAAATCTAATTAAAAGGAAAATACATTTTAAAAAGGAAATGCACTTTCCTTTCATAAGCTAAAGAATCAGATGAGCAAAGACAAAAAATGGTGAGAGTGCAAAATATTTCTCCATCTCACTCACTCAGTCTCATTCATTCTCAAGACCTGAGGAGCCTGTGCTGTGGTGCTGAATTTGTGAAACCATTCTTTCTTTTTCTTTCTTTCTTTCTTAAGAAATGTCTGCATAAATTTATAAACTAAATTGTGATTAGATCTTTATGCAAGTCCTACAACAAGATAAACCCATTTGAAGAAATTTTTACATTTAATTGTTTTACATATTTTATGTACTACTCTACTTCTGCGTAGTTGATTTGAATAGGTGCCTTTTCCTTTTCAGTGTCACTGCTGCCCTCTGAGTGTTAGTTAGAAAAACTCTGCTACTCTCACATAACCGAGATCTGCTAAATTTTGTCTCTCAGTCAAGCTGGTTTGCACTTGCATACCTTTCAAAAGTTTCAAGCCACTTAGAAGGTACCTTGTTTTTCCATGAATACACAAAGTTTTACCTCTGCTAGTGAAGGTTTGATGGAAATAAGCATCTGTGTGCCTGTGAAGATATTCCACTATAAAAAATAAAGCCGTTTTCCAGCTGCAGTAGTTATTTAAAACATTGAGAACTGATAAACTGTATTTTACATTAATTTGAAGGGATCAGGTTCTGAAAAGGTTCTGAAACTGTGCAAATTGCCCTGAAGTATAACTCAAATAATTAATTGCTAATTAATGTTATTGCTGTTTATCTGGTCCAGTTTAGAGTAATTTAATTAAATATTAAGTCATTTTTTGTTGTGCTGTTGATGTGTTGGGAGATGTAGTAAAAAATAATTAATTCATCAAATATATATGGTTTTCTGTCTTATTTTCATAGTTTTATTATGAGTTATGTTTTCCAAAATTACTAGTATTACTTGTTTTGTTTTGTTAAAAACATCTTTAAAAGTCTGGGTGAACCCATGTTTTTGTCTGTACTTTACAGTCCTTTGTAGACTTCAAATTTAGTCTATGATCACAAATGTCAATATAAATAGTCACAGCACCGCTGCTGTCATTACCCACTGTGTCTCTGATGATTTAGATTGGTAGAGATGATTGTAAAATAATGATTTTTATCTTGCTTCATCACTGCAGGTTGGATTGACAGCCTGGTTAATAGCTGGTATTTATGAGCCACAATCAATTTGTTCTTTTGTCTGACGACAGAAATAGAAATGTAAATAGAAATAGATGTAAATAAGTGTGACGTTTGGAGTTTACAGTATAGGTGAACATGCAGTACAGGCCCATGTTTGCTGTTTTTCTATATTGATTGTCAAATAAAGGCAAGAATGATCAGAGCAGGAAAAAGAGGTCTCATTACAATGAATTGCCTTTAGTAGGCAAAGCTATTTATCCCATAAACAAAGTTAATGAGGAGTTGCACAAAGCAACCCTGAAAGTGATAAACAGCATGTCCCTAGAGTTATTAAGTATGCAAATTCATGATTATAAATATATAAAGTATAATATAAATATATAAAGTATATAAATTATCTCCATGACCATAAGAAAACACATCAGGGAGACCTCTAGATTGTTGCAGATTTTTAATTTGTTTACTCAATAAAATGTCTTTGCGCATTATAATTTATTAATCTGTATTCACCTGTGTGAGCAGAAGTTATTACATCGCTTTACTGCAGCCCAGCGAAGCTGCCGAACATTTCAATGATGGTACTTAAACCCTCTGTGGTGAGGTTTCTAATGATAATTGAATGACTTCATTGAAGTAAATTATGCATTATGACATTTCTGTGCATTATTTTGATGTTGGAAAAGATCATAAATGTCTCCAGAACACTTTTGTCTAAGCTGGAGTGCACAGCAGTGCTACTAGTACTGAAGTATTAGAAGGAGCTACATGCAAATGAAATATTATTAAATGCAAACAAATTAAATGCTATTTTGTTATGAACACACAATGTGAAAGAGATTACCAGACAACAGGCAGCAGTGTGACACCGGAACAACATAAGAGAAACAAAATGTTGGAATGACTTTGTAGCTGAACGTTAAGCCTATGGATTTTTAAGTAATAGGATCCAGTGCAGATTATAGGTTTATTCCATGGTGCATATTGACATGAGCTAAGTAGTCAAAGCTGTACGTATTACATGTCTTTCAGTTCTGAATCAGCAGAAAGCTGAAATGTGCAAAGGTTTAAAAGATCATTTCATTCAAAACAGTCACACATCCACAGAAGAAAACCTGTGCCCCAGGTAGTAGCATGCAGTGCAAAAATGTATTTGGGCTGTAGAGTAATTTTGACAGGCCAACCACTCCTGGCAAGGTTCACCACTGTTACAGGTTTTCTCAAATTGTGGATAATGGCTCTCACCGTTGTTTGCTGGAGCCCCTTAGGAACCCAGATGTCATCTGTTTCTGTTATTAAATTACTTTTTCACATAGGACAGGACATCTTTTTCCTTTAATAAATTGAATCATCATTATCTTTGTGTAATATTAAAATTGCAAAATGATAAAAAAAAAATCAGGAAAGGGACAAATACTTTTTCACAGCACTGTGGTTTTAGTTTTAATTTCCAAGGTTGTAGATATCTATTTTTGACATGGGGTGATTGCAATTTGTAGTGCTGTATTTATTTCAATAAAGGTCGTTTTGGGTCTTCTCAAGGACAAGGTGGTTAATCTGAATAATCCACAGACTTCACTGTGATGCATTAGAAATACTTTCCATGGATTAACCTTTACACTGTGTGGATTTGCGTTTTGAGGTTTTGAATATTATCAATGAAAGAATTTGATTGAAAGAAAATACAGTATCTGGTAACTAATAATGAATTACAGTTATTAGTGTAATTGGCTTCTCAAATATGAGGATTTGTTTTTGTTTGCAATGGTGTAATAGCTGTATAGATGAAGCAAGCAGTATAAGGCCAAAATATAAATTTGTGATGAGCATTTTTCATAACACATTGAAACAACTGGTTTGTTTATTGACAGAATCTTGACCAGATTGCCTGATATGTAAAATTGTTGGTGCCTTCACTGCAAAGTTTACACATGTTTAATTTGGATTTTTTTTCATTGCTTTTAGCAGCACAAAAGCATTTTGATCATTTGTTTCCTTGTTCCTGACTGTAGTATTTTCAGTAGCAGATATGTATGCTAATCCTTAGCGGTTTTGCTAATTTAGGTGAGAAATTTGATACAATTCTCATATCTGTTCATTAAATGCAACCAAACTAGTTTAGCTTAGCATAAAAGTGTTGCAACAGGGTGAAACGGCTGCATATGTGTGTGGATGTAAACGAAACGAAAGGCATCAACAGCATTAATAGTCATAAATATGTTGTATATTAGTTGTTTAATCCATATAAACATTGAATTGCAATAGCAACTGCTGGTGTTTTTGAAATGAGTTACATGGTGTCACTGTGCTCAGGTTGTTTTACCTTTGGACATAGACAGACCAGCTGTTAAGCCATACTTCTAGTCTTTAAACTAAGCTGGCTCTACTTTGTCCTGAACAGACAGCTCTGACAGTGGTATTAATATTCAAATTCTCAGCCACAAAGCTAATATGTAAAACAATTATATTAAGGTCATCACCTTAAAAAATTGTTTGACATTATTAATGTTTATGTGGTGCCAGAAAGCTGAAGTTAGCACACATAGGTTGGCAAACTGGCCATATTACTCAAATGCGCTGTGCACACTGTTTTATACAGTATGTGGTGAGTATTACTTTTCTTCTATAATTGTTAATTTGAGGCAATTGGAGATTTAAAAGGCCACATATAAACAAACCATTATGTGCTTTAAAATGTAATTATATTATATATAATTGTATATAATTGCATAATATACTTAATTATATAATTATATGTAACTGTATGAGCAACATTGTTGTTCCTTTTATTGTAGCAGTATAGTATCTTAATTCCCAGCACAATCGTATGCAACCTGTGTCTGCTGTGTTGCTTTGTAATGGCCTTTTGAAGCACAAGCATCTTTCTCACAGTGTGTATTTGTGCATCACGTCACTCCTTAACCATTTACAGCAAAGCTGTTCTCTCTACCTAACATAATTACAGTTGACAGCTATGTTCATCGAACCATGTTTTACTTCAGGAATGTTTCATTCTGTCTAGCAACATAAGACCTCTTTAGGCACATGCAGTATGAGAGGAATGTCTGTAGTGTGACTGCAAACACCTGATTCTCCATGTGCCAGGCACACCACTGCTGCTGCCTACAATCACACAGCAAGCGATTTACTTTAGACATTTAATATATATACTGTATTTAAGTTTAATTGTGCATAACATAACATACTCCAGTTCAATAATAATACAATGCACTCTAGTAGACGTACAGTAGAAGTATCTCCTGTCTGACAGTTTCGAGTGAAAAAATGAAAAATTATAGCTTCTAACAGTTACTGCTTGTAACAGTAACAGTTGCAGCATAGGGGATCATATTAAGTGTGGTACAAGAGGTTGCATAATGTTACTATAGACATGTAGGGCTGTACCATTTTAAGAAAAAAAGGGGGGATAATTTTGAAATTAATGGCAGCGACACATATCAGAAAAGTTGAGAGACAGGTACTAACAAGGAAGAGCTGGAAGAACATTCAGCAATTTATTAGGTTAGTTGGCAACAGGTCAGTAACATGATTGGATATGAAAAAAACATCTTAGAGAGTCAGAGTCATTCAGAAGTAAAGATGGGCAGAGGTTTACCAAACCATGGCAAGCTGTTTCTACAAACAAAATCAGAATAATGTTCCACAATGTAAAATTGCAAAGACCTTGAATATGTCATCAGCTAAAGTGCATAATATCAACAAAAGATTCAGAGAATCTAGGGAGAAATCTCAGTGTACATTAGAAAAAGGCATGATTCTGTGATGGGCATCACTGCATGGGATCAGGAATATTTTCAGAAATCACTGTCTGTTAACACAGTTTGCTTTACCATCCAAAAATGCAAGTGAAATCTCTATTATGCAAAGAAGCCATACGTGAATCAGAAAAGCTGCTGTCCTCTCTGGGCCAAAGCTCATTTAAAATGGTCTGTGTCAAAGTGGAAAACTCTTCTGTGGTGAGATGAATCAACATTTTACATTATTTTTTTGGAAACCATGTTCGCTGCATACTTCTGAATCCCTGAGGGTATGTGGGTGCATTAGTGCCCAATTTTCAGCAATTGAGAATATTTGGTTCATCTTTACAAAAAAAAATACAAATAACATACAAAATACAACAAGGACTGTTAAGCAGTTAGAATCCTACATCAGGCACAACACTCCTCTCCCAAAAACATTTTCTCAATTTAAACATGTGATACCAGTGCCCCAACTTTTTTGAAATTGGGGTTGTATATAATATATCAATCCAAAACCCATAGAAATTTGGTTTAATATCAAATATGGCCTAATATTTTTAATCCTAACCACCGAACGTTCTCTATGTTGCCTTAAAAAATTACCTGAAATATTCAACTTCATAAGCAGCATCCTTAAACCATGAAATGAGCAAAAATGTACTAAATCAGCTGTAATGACAGGAGGATCACAAGGGGCAGAGAGTAGACAGTAAATTGCGCATGTCTATGGCACTGTCTGCATTTCTGAGCAGTATCAGAAAGGCTGAATTGTGCTTGTGTTTCCTTTCAAATTAATATTTCTGACTAGAATGGCGCAAGCAGAAAATGACCTTTTCTTCCTACTTTTTCCTTCCTGACTCCTTCCTCCCACTTTTTAGTTTCTGATTAGTTTCCCTCCCCAGGGATCACATGCACCATCACTTGATTAGCTTAAAATGCTACTGTAGCTGACCACAAAAGAGCCCTTGTGATTTCACGGGTTGGTGAAGAAGTTGTTTGTAATGCAAGAGGTCTGAAAGGGGAAGATTGATTCATTATTCATCATCTTTTACAATGGGGCATCCTTTATGCTTAGTCCATCGTCTTTTAGTTGCTTAGAAGGATTTTGTTGAATCCTCCTCCACAGTAATAGAAAATCTGAATATATTCAGGGCATGGTCACCATAACACTGTAAAATACAAGGATAACTACAGTAATTGCCTCCTGTGAACTGAAATGAGAATGAATGAAGTGAATTTAAGCACAGCAGTGCCATGAACTCAATTCTATCATGCTGCCATGCTGATGTTAACAGTGTTTAAAATGTAAAAGAACTGATCTGATGATGGCATTAGTTGTGAAGTTAAAGGTTTGTCAAAGTTGTTTGAATTTATCTTTTTGAGATCATCAATGTGTGTGTAAAGTTTGCTGCCATCCTGCTTTG
Organism: Helostoma temminkii; assembly: GCA_900302695.1. Classification (NCBI taxonomy): domain Eukaryota; kingdom Metazoa; phylum Chordata; class Actinopteri; order Anabantiformes; family Helostomatidae; genus Helostoma; species Helostoma temminkii. Next base: position 67,738 of record OMLM01015031.1, on the reverse strand, counting down.
CTTTTGATGTGGCCATTTGTGCTTTTGCAAAACAAAAATGTTTGTTTCATGTTGTCTGTGTAGAGCACAGAGGGGCACGTCATTCTCTAGCCCCCCCTACAAGTGTGCCCACTTACCTGAAGGTTATATTAGACCCAGGTAGCCTTTTTATTATTAGAACTTTTCTCATTAATCATGTCCTTCTTGAATAACAAGAGCTTTGATCCTCAGGTAAATAGTAGAGATGTCCCAGATATATCTAAAATTTGTATAATTTATTTTAGGGCTACAGTCAATCAAATTGACTGACAAGATTAATATGATTATCATTTTAAGCTTGTCTTCATTTGAAACATTTAATTAAGTTTTTGATCTACTGTCATGACAACATTTTTTATATCACATTTGGGTGTGTGTCTTTGTACAGTTGTATGGAACAACTTCCATACCATAATTTGAGGACATGGCCAGGTTAAAGTTAGGCTGGAGGGTTAGACAAAGCATTATTTCAGTGTGTGTCTTCTAGTAAGACCAGTGTGTGTGCGTGTGTGCGTGTGTGTGTGTGTGTAACAAACATGATTTCTCTCCATATGTGTCTTTAATGTGTATTTTACAGTTTTGGTACTAAGGTCAGCTCTGGAGTCAACCTGAAAGTTCTTCTTATTATTGTTATGTGCATAATTTATATTTATACCAGAAGGCAATCAAATGCCTTGTCATCATTCAAATTATAAAACCTAAGTGTAATGTTCACAAACTGTCACTTTTAAGGGTTTAATGAGAAGGTTTTTGAGTGCGGTCATATCAGGTTTCTTATTGTCATGGCACAATAGCTGTTGTCAGAATGAAATGATCTAAAGAATAAATGGACTATTGAACTGCTTCTTTATTTAACAATGAGAGTGTCAAAATGTCATTTTGACTTTTAATTCCAGCAGTGCTGATGTGGAGATAAACAAGATTCAAAGAGCCACTGCCTTGTGAGCTGATATATTAGTGGTAAATGGGTTTGTCAGCTTTATAGTGCTGAGCACTTTTAGGCATAAGATGACAAAATAACATAAAATTTTCCCGGGGTGGAAAAAGGTGATTTTGAGAACTGCAGCAACATGTGTGAAAATAGGATCTATACTAAAAGGTCTCACCAACTATCAAAGCAATGACTATGAAATGTGGTAGCCTACAGTCATTCGGGTTCCTGCCAGGCTGAATTTTAATCATTTGTCACTGTGAATCTTCTGACTTTTTGTTTATTTTGTTTTATTAAAAAAAAATCAGTCGGCTGTGTGTTGTATTGTGTTCTAATTAGAAAATGTTAGTGTGCTAAAAGGAAAACCAAAACAGCAAACTCCTAAAACTCCTTGCTCCTAAATACCACTGCATAACATTACAGCTGCAAGTACATTGTTACTAGTATTTAAGCCCATGTACTACACTAGACACAACAAAGATACCTACTGTACAGAGTGGTTTAACTATCCCAAATCAGCATCAAAATAATAGTTTCACATTTTCAGGAAATATTTTTTTCACTTTATGGTAAAGATTAATCAGAAAGTGATAAGAATTCATCATCTTAAGGTTTGATGAGATGTTCAATACTCTAGTTTATTTGTTAAATATGAATCTACAGAAAGGAGATAGATGCTATTCTTGCATAAAGACTGGAAACAGTAGGCGCTTGTTACCTTCAGATGCAAACAAGCTGGCTGTTTTCTCTGCTTTCAGTCTATCCAAAAGCTAAGCTCAGATGCAGGTTGCACTTTTGTATTTACCAGACCACGGCAAATGCAAGGGAGGCTGTTAGGATATTTTGTGTTTTGAGTGTTTTGAGCTTTTTATTTTCTGTAATATGTGATGATGTAGTTATTCTTGTGCTTCCAAAACATCAACACTCATTAAGGCAGGAAAATTAATCTCATAGTCCAACCCAGCGGAGAAGAGATGCAGCAGAATTTGCATATTTTGTTATTGCATCATGTAGATTCACAGACAAGACTGAGGGTAAAATGCTCTCTACTGAGGGGCTCATTGGTTACCTCTGATTACATACTACAAGCCTCGCTCTGCAGGAAGAAAGACATCTACAGCTGTTTGTGTGGCACAGAACACGTTAACATGTGTTGACGGCATTTGCACAGCAGTGATTAACACCCTTGATATCCATCATGTTCCACAGTACTTATTGGATCTTAGCTGTGCTGCTGAAACCATTAGCCAGTTTGTTAATATGAAAATTTGAGGATTCTTCATCGTTGTGAACCCAATGATGGTTTTTGTGCTAATGATGAGACAAACCACATATGTTGACTGAAATGTGAAAGCTGATTCCTCTAAAGAAAGGAGACACACGGTGGTGGAACAAATGCTCAGGTCCTTAAAAGACGCAATACCACAAAGTAAAAATATTCCATTACAAGTAAAAGTCCAGGGCATAGATAGATATTTGGTGTATTAGTTAGTGTTTTACTGTATCTACACAATATCTTTCATTACATTAAGTAAAATATCATGTTGTAGCTGGTAATTTATATATGTTGGGCAGATTAACCTGTACCTGGCTAGTTTATTATTATTATACGCTAATATAGACTGTGTATGAAATACTTTAATCAAGTAATGAATTAATTTAATTTGCAATAATTAAATAAATGTGATGGGATAATATTTCCTTCCTAAATGTGATGGATAAGATGTAAAAAGTAATATAAAATTTAATTACTCAAGTAAAATAGTTAATAGTTTTACTTTAGATTTTACTTTATTTTTCCCTCTCCGCTGTTGCTTGGTGGTTGCTCAACTGAACCTTTTGTGTCAAATATTGATAAGTTGACATTGACATGCTGTCATCCATCAATCCCAGGATTTGGGATGTGATTTTGGGACACATCCAGGGTGACCTTGTAGCACCGTCATCTATGTTCAGCTGTCCAGCAACAATTGTTTGAAATTACTGCTTTAATTGATATGAACAGAATTATTAATTACTTTCCTAACCTACACTGTAGGTTAGGTCACTGACCTCTTGTACAATGTTTCAGCCAATCAGACTTTGCAAGTTGAACCTGTAGAAAGTGGCACATCACTCCAGGGTGTGTTGCTACCCTACTTAGCACTGATTTTACAAGGATACGTGTGCAGAAAAATAATCCAGCGCAGTAGGACCAGAACACTGCAAAGTCACCACACTGGGAAGATGAGTCTTAAACTTTAAATAGTGATATGTGTTTAAAATTTAAAACAATGAAGGACATACAGTGCCTTTTCACCTCTTTGTTTATTTTTACGTATAGTGTGTAGGTGTTTGTGTGTGTGATCATATCCTTATGATATTCTTGTGATTTACAGGGCTGGTCTGCTGACTCTGAGAACGACGTTAACCTGACCTTTCGAGGAAACTCTTTGATAACAGTCAATTTTGACTTTATTAGAGTCGTCCTAAAGGTGAACATAAGGCCACAGCCGATATCTCTTTGGTTTCACTTCAGTTCAAAGCAGCAAGTCGCACATCAGCACACCAACTTACAAAAGAAAAATGAATCCCAGAAGAGGAGGACAAAGGGTTTCAATTGTTTTGTGGTAATATAACACGGGATGTGATTTCTTGCCTATAGTTTGTTAAACAAACGCAGTCAGGCAAAAATTGATTCACTCTGAACTAGCACATGATGAGGAAAACACGCATCAAGAGGCAATAAGCAAAAAAACGTAACTTCACTGAATGGACTGGTTGTTTTCTCTGGAGCTCCAGAGTCTGTTCAAAGTCTCTTATAAAGTACATGTGAATTAGGAATCAAATTCAGTTAAGTAAATACATAATAATGTGCTTACTTAATCTAAAGTTGGCTAAATGGAAGTAAACAAGCTCCAGACATTTATTTGGCTTTATGAGTCTTCCCACGCCCCAGAAACACTACATTTTATGCCAGTTCTTTTAATCTAGCAAGGCCTACAAACATGCTTAATTAAAATACAAGTGAAGCAAACTATTAATGTTACAGAAGAGCAAGAAAAAAATAAAAGTATAGTTAATCAATTAAAAAACAATCAAGCTATTACCTTATGTGGCACAGTGCAGTTATTAAGGTATTAAATGCTGCATTCAAATAAGTTTTTTACTGTTTTTTACTAATCATTTGCCATTTGGAGCAACAATGAACTGAATCACTTTCAAAAAGGCTTTTAAATGTGTTATATATTATAATATTAAGTATAGTGGCAACAGCCTGTCCACAAATAGAACATTAACTAGTCACCCAAAAAGAAGTGACAGTGGAATGAATTGCCCTGTTTGTGACATACATCACACACATTCCCATGAACTGCCCCAGGCGATTATCCCCGTAGTATCTGTAGTAATCTGTTAAATACACCCACTTCTTTCTCTCCTCCCTCTCAGTCTGTTGTTCATTGATTCCCATTCTGATCTGCTCAGACCAGGAGGCAGACCTCCACATGTAAAGTAAAGCTTCTGGATTCTGGACTCATTACTCAGCTATGCAGTAGAGAAGAGGATTAGCCCAAGCTGAGCACCAGTGTAACGACTGGGCATTTGGCCATTTATCCATCACCTGGCTGACTGAGAGAGAGAGACTACCATATTCTGCCTTGGTCTCGTTTTTACCTAAACCTCTTCACTCCCTTTTTGTTCTTCCTCTCTTTCTGCCCTTCTTTCCCCTCTCTCTCTCAACCATGACCCTTTTATCAGAAGACCAGTCTGCACGGCCGCAGCCCTACCGCCTCCCGGAGCCCGACAAACACATCAGCACGTCTCTGCACCAGCACTCAACAGATCTCTCCGTCACCAAAGATGGCTACATGGACAGTGGGGAGAGTGCTGTGTTTGGAGCGGTGGAGCCCCCCAAGCGCTCTCAGGGCCGCCTCATCCTCCATGGTCTGGTCATGTTTGGAAGGGAATTCTGCTATGCCGTGGAGGCAGCATTTGTCACACCAGTACTTCTGAGCGTGGGCCTTCCTCGTAGTCTGTACAGCTTGGTGTGGTTGATCAGCCCCATCCTGGGCTTCCTGCTCCAACCCATCATTGGTTTAGCCAGTGACCACTGCCGCTCAGCGTGGGGTAGGCGGAGGCCTTACATCCTGGGTCTGGGCATCCTCATGCTGGTGGGAATCACCCTGTTCCTTAATGGGGATGCTATCGTTTCAGGTGAGAGGGAAATCTGAGGGAGTAGACAGGAAATTAAATATAGACTTCAAGAGCCAGACAGTTGTGTGTGTGGGGGGGTTAGTCTCCAGAGGGTAATATCTCCAGTCCTGTCAGTGAGCTCATGTTTTGGGGCTGACTATGCCTTTCATTCAAAGGGGATAAAAGAGAATGAATAATGAATCCTTTCCATCTTTGAGACACAAAGCTTTTGTAAAACATACTCTGCTGTGGCAATCTGACAACAGAGTGATCTCATTTTTATTTGTACTCGTGCTTGGAAATACACATATATAAAATTCTGACTTATCCTGTAAAGCCCAACAAATACAAATACAAATAGAAACATTTCAAGATTTTGTCTTGATTCTTTCTGCCAAGATATGAGCAGTAACTGCTCCCATTTCCTGCGTTATTCTTTGTGAAACACCACAGTTTACCTGCCATTTAAGCTTATGATGTAACTTCTGTAACATCTTTTTACAGTGGTACAATGACTGTATGTTTTATTTTTTGCCTTTAAGCTGCAGGCTGAGAACTGTTTCATTTCTACTGCGGGATTACAATTCAACACCATTAGTGAAGAAAAAAGACAAAACTTGTTAAATGTGTGGGCATAAGGTCCACAGAGTCTCACACGTATAACTTGTGACTGTGTGGTCCTGATGTGATGCCCACTGGCACAGATAGATGACAAGGCATGACTGAGGAAATCTCATTGCACATTCAGTTTTAAATAGAAAACCACTGATAACATTTAAATGTTTGAACTTTTCGGTAGAAGACCTCCAGGCTCCATGCTTCATCACCAGAAGATTTACACACAAAAAAAGCTGTTGACCCTGTAAGCATTTAATCATGGGGCTTAAAATACATCTTCCTAAATACCTAAATCATATAATTTTATTTGGGCATAATTACAATGATCACTGATGTTGAATATTTAAAAAGCATATTTTAATAGCTGGCTACACATTAGAAAATATGTATAGAAATAAAGGTTTATTTTATAATTCAACTAGAAACGTGTTTGAAATGCATATCTGGATGCGTTTTCTTTCTTGAATGCTGTGATTGTTGCTAGTGTCCCTACTGAAACGGTTCAATGCTTTGTTATAATCATCAATCAGCTATGAAGAATTTCTTTCATCTGACTTACTTTGGATAAGCTGATTATGTCCATGTTTCTCAGGAATCGTGTGACATAATGTTTGCATTGTTGTAACAACTGTCACTATAAGGAAGAACAGATTTGACCAACACAAGTTCTTTGTTTATTTACAGAAAGGTCATTTCTGACTTCATGTGAAACAGCAGATTTAATGTTTTAATGTCACATGAACTTGCTTTAGTGCTACAGTTTATTTTAAAGTTTTTAATAGGCTTTGCAGTCATCACTTGCCAGACATGCTCTCCTACCCAATTCATAAAATCCACTTCATTATGCTTTAATTACATGTGTTTAGCTTGGGATATTTTTTAAACTGCCGTCATTTCTTTTGAGGAGACAAGACTGGGCGTTATGTCAGACATGCACTAATTGGTTTTCTCAGAGGAACAAAGTTTCTTCTTGTTTTTTCTCATGACAAGTTGATTTTTTTTTACTCATCTCTGCTTGCAAACTTGACATTCAAATACAAATTTTATTGATGTAGCACTTACAACATATTATTATCATTTACAAAATGTGTTGCTGTTCTTAATAAGTGATCAGACATTTTGTTCTGTTTTGCAGCACTTGTCAGGGACAGCTCCTTAAAGAGGATATGGGCCATAGTGGTGGTGATGTTTGGAGTCGTGCTGTTTGACTTCTCTGCAGACTTCATTGACGGGCCCATCAAGGCCTACCTGTTTGACGTGTGTTCTCATCAAGACAAAGAACGAGGTCTACACTACCATGCTCTACTTACAGGTTTGTAACACACACACTTTGGTTGTTCTTGCTTCAGTTCTCACTGCCTCTGCACTTAACTCTTTCCTTCTCTGTGTAATAAATCTTTCCTCGCTGGTTGTCAGTGGTAATAGCTGCCTCGTGGGCACTGAGCAACCCACATAGATTTATATTACATTATATTCCAGCTGCAGGTGCTTGTCTGAAGTCACTTTACCTTTTGCTATACATTCTTGCTTTTGTGTGTGTTAGCTACCAAAATCTATCTATACATTAAGGTATATAACAATGAGTCTCTAAGTAAAACTGGATCTTATTCTGGTGTGACTGAGTGTTAGTGGGTGGTACTGTATATACTGAAGAATGTGTGACTTTGTGAATTTCCATAAATGTCTTGTTGGAATCTTTGTTGAATACATGTTCAGTTTCTGGATGAGCTGTTAGATAAGACTTTTGATAAGTAAAGAATGTTTCATGAAAGGTAAAAAGCGCTTAAAGGAACAAACTGCGGGTTATTTTTCATTTTATTACCAAGAATGGCTGTTTAAGCTCATTGTTTGGTTTTAGATTGCAAAACTGTAATTCAGTTCACTCTCAGCTGCTGCTTTCAACATTTTTCCAGGCACAGCTGGCAGATGTTGTCAGAGAGAAAGTTTTAACAAACTTTGAACACAGAGGAGCACTTAGCAGCTGATATCACCTTCAAAAGACAAAAAGCCAGAAAGCCAGAAATACAATTCATATCTGCTGGATGTGAATTGTTTTTAAAGTTTGCCATCACATAAATGTGATAATAAGTCATGTTTTTGATTGTCCCCACAGCCTGCTGTAAATACATATTGATCGCTGCACATATTTTCATGTGGTCTTGGAACTGTTTGTAGACAGAAGTTTTGATAATTGATTCTCTTTTTAAAATTGTGCAGATACTTGCAAAACCCTTCAATAAGGCACACACTTGCCATAAGGAAGTTTGGGAATTGTCCTAACCTGTTAAACAGGTGAAGCTTGACAACAAATGCACTGTCTACTTTATGTTTCTGATCTACCCCTGCCTTCCTTAGCCACTTTGATACACAGGCATGCTTACATGTTGGGATTTCAGTCAATGTAGGGTTATCAGTCAATTCTGGATGCAGTCTGCTGTCAGCCAAAGCATGTTGGGTTGTAGCTTTCCATTTACCAAGCTGCAGGTGTTCTTATTTGTTTATTTTTTTCTGTTTGAGCAGACACATTTTGTGTTCTATTCAAAGTCACTGCTTCCACATGGTGAATTGCTCTCACAGTCTCTTTGCCGTCCACTTCTGAAAGTACAGTGAGGAAAAATATGGCAACTGTGACATTTAATTTTACCATATTTCAATATAGTTCTACATTAAATATCTAATCCTTCAGAGCATCACTGATATTTTAATACTATCAGTGATTTACAGGAAGTATAAATTTCCGTCTTAAAGGATATCCATGGCCTTTTTCTTGACAGGTGTTTAGATTGAACGTGGGTTGTTTTGGGCCTTGACGATATAAACCAGCTAAATATAGTTTTGTGTAGTATTTGCATATTCTGCAATGAGATGTGTGTTCTCAGATACAGAAAGTATTTGAACCTGAAACAGCTGTGAACCCTCCTATTAACTGACAGTATTACTTATTTTGATTAAAGCTCTAAGTGTATTATTACTGCATCAGACACACCTTACAACATGCTTCAGAAGCTGCTTTTGGTGTATGTGTATTTAACTCTCCACGTGAATATCACATGATGCGTTAATTTATACAGCATACAATAAGGGGAAACTCATATCCAGTATATTTTTTTCTTTCATTCTCCATTTGCACAGTAACAACATAAGGAAGATGTTGTAATGTTGTTAATCTACTATAAAATACCTAAGTATATTAAGGATCAGACAAATATTTTTTATACGCTTTTTTTATACACTGCCTGGGGTCAGTATGATGTTTCTGGTGTGAGCGTCAGTAGTGCGCTCAGCTGTCAGCAGGTACCGGGTGGTATGAGCATGCTAGTCAGGCAGTAATCCAGCCCCGAGCTAGTCATGTGCTCACAGAGAGGCCAAGCACATGACTCTTCAGACGCCCCTGCCACCGCTGGTATGTGAGGGTTGTGTAGGAGGGGGTATGAATTGTGTGTTTCTCTGTGATTTGTGCAATTTTCTTTGTGATTTTCTAATCACATACCCTGAACCTTGGGAGGTTCAGATTGTGAAACACTATTATTAATACTGTGAGGAGTGGTCAAACTTTTTTGTTTTCTTCTAGACAGACAACAACAGTTTTTATTAGTTTCTTGCTGACAACAGAAGCCATCAGATTTAGTCTCATCCATGGGTTTCACTGTGCCTTCTTCCAACAGTTCAAAGACATGTTGTCAGGTTTGCTGGTGACTCTAAATTACCAATTCCTGCCCAAGGTGTACACTGGCTCTTACCTAATCACAGCTGGGATTGGCTCCAGCAACCATACAACCCTTAAGAGGAAAAGTGGTTAGGATAATGGATGGATGGATTTGTTCACCATTTTAGACTGACATATCTCAGCTACTGAATTCATGGCCTGTAGCATTTTTAGCTGTGTCTACTGTGTTACTTCCAAGCACTTAAATACATTACAAAAAAGGTACCAAAAAAATAAGGAAAACAAACTTTCTTGCACTTACATCTCATGAAACAGACACACTTCTTCTAGTAGCGCTTTGCTTTAATGTTTTTCTCCTTGACTTAGATTTTTGCTTGCTCTGTACCTCACTTGTAAGTCGCTTTGGATAAAATCATCAGCAAAATAACTAAATGTAAATGTAAATGTTAATCATTTGACTTTTTGTCTAGCTCCATAAGTAGTTCAACGTTTTTAACTTACTGTGTATTGCGAAAAAAAAATTGGCACATGATGAAATGATCATCAAGTTAAAATTTTAAATTCACTTTGTGATTAGTGTCAATAATTAGCCTGCTCAATAGTAGGGCACACCTTTTATCTGCTTAGTTGTAAACAGATTAATGAGCAGCTGATGAGCAGCTCTAAATACTTACTTATTTTTAATCTCTGCCTCTATACTGTATTTTTGAGCACATCTACAGTGAGACACAGCAGCATCTCTGTTTTGCTTTGTTGCACTGCAATAAATTGTTCAGGTATTGCTGGGGCAAAGATGTACAGCTGACAATATTAACAAAGAAAGAAAAGATAGAAGAGCCTTTAAGCAGAGATCTTTGAGGTTGCATGAAGTGGTTATTACTTTTCCTGCCCATTGGTAAAATATAGAACAATAGCATCTATTTTAAGGGACCATTTCTTCTGGACTGTGTATTTCCTCTGAGTAGTGCTGTTGCAAAAGGTAACTTATTGAATTAGTTACTGTAGTTGGTTGATCAGCCAATTGAAAGCAGTTTTTGATTAAATCTTTCACTTGTTCTGGTACTGCACATTACCTAGTTAAAATCCACTGACACAGTCTTGTGTATGTGTCTTAATGCAAAAAAAAATGGTTCCTTCTGCATTTGATTTATAATATATCACATCAGTACAAAAATACAGTGTTTTTAGATTGTTTGTGGTGCATATTAACAAATAGGTTGTTGAACAGGAATTCTACATATAAAGCAAAAAAGATAAATTTTTATGTCACATGTATAAAATCAGAAAGCAAGTAGTGTTCTTTCAGTGGTGCTGCTTGAAATACTTGGAAATGAAATGGTCAAATTTTCATTTTTATTGGAGCTGTGGCCTCAGCATTTAACTTCCCTTTTATGTGAAGTATGGAGAGGAGGCTGTGTTGTTATTGAAAACTAGAGAGAGAAGAGAGAGATGTGACCTTTACCTCTGCACCAAAGCACATGTTATGTGCAGGTAGGACTTGTTTTCCCTCTCGAGTGCAATGATTGAGTCTTTATCTTCATGGCAAACAGACTAAATTTTCTGATGCTGATGTCATCTAAATATTTAGATTTGGGCATTGCTACACTGCTAAAAGTAAACAAATAATGTCATCTAATCTTAAAGAATGTATACAAGAATAAGACAGGTATATTTAAGTAATACTTACAAAATAAAGAACCCTCCATCACGCTAATATTTTTTTTTACACATACTGACAGGAACAGTAATTTTAAATTCAAGAGTGTACTTATCCTGTTGTACTTCTCTGCACAATGTTTTAAGAAATGCTTCCGTGTGTTCCAGGTCTGGGTGGTGCGTGTGGCTACCTGGTAGGAGCTATGGACTGGGGTCATTCTGTGCTGGGTCGCCTGCTGGGCTCTGAATACCAAGTCATCTATTTCTTCTCAGCGATTACTTGGGGCATCTTGCTCATTGTGCACCTCTTCAGTATTCCAGAGCAACCGCTTGGCAAGGAGCAATCTGCCTGTGCTGCTTCACAAACCAGTGCCCTGCACCTAGTGGGAACCCACAGCAATGGTTATGGAGCAGTGACTAAAGAGCCAGTCTCTTCTGTAGTGCCAGCATCTGTTGCAGACCTTAGGCCAAGGTCTTTCTCTGCACTTGGGGAGGCTAACTCAGTGACCTCCAGTGTCAAGCAGCCAAACAAGGAGGTATGTGTTGTGCATCATAAACAGTCTGCAATTACAGTATGTGTTTACCGCATACAGAAATCCTAATTTATTTATTCATATAACATTATATTGAAATTATATTAACATCCTGTTAACCCTGTGAGAATATCATGCAGCAAAAGCAATGTAATGTTGGTTCTATTGAAAGTTTCCTGGGTACAGTAAATGAGGGAGAAAAGCTGTCACAAGTAAACGAGTTTCTAGTTCCTATTGTTGAAAGATATGAGCACATGGACAAGATGGTCCCATGTAACTGACACAAGCTTTGAAGTTAGCCCTTCTGAAAGCTGGTCCCCAGAGTGGTCCTGTCAGTTTAGAAAAGAGAACGAGAAATATGTATACAAATACTCAGCATGTGCAGTATTTTCATCTCATGGTAGAGCCATTAAAGTAATGTGATGCTACAGTAAACCCAGTGTGACGATGGAGGCTGCAGATAGTGAATAAAAATACACAATGTCTAGCCTCAGGACTCGTATGTTCCTGTAAGTAATCGGCTTAGACGTCACGCTCTGATCAAAACCATTCAGGATCCATAACCTCAACAAGTACTTGATTTAGGGTAATATCTGTAATTTAGACATAGATGAAGAAAAGGGCCTTAGGTTTGATCACGGTTAGTCACTGAATCAAACCAATGCCAGAACTACTGAAGCCTAGAGGTAGGACTGCTGGTCTACTTAAGGTGGAATCTATATGCAACATTGTGTTTTGTGTGCTAAATCCATCCATCCATTTTCTGAACCGCTTAGTCCCCGTAGGGGTCGTGGGTGTGCTGGAGCCTATCCCAGCTGTCATATGGGCGAGAGGCGGGGTACACCCTGGACAGGTCGCCAGTCCATCGCAGGGCCACATATAGACAAACAACCATTCACACTCTCACTCACACCTACGGGCAATTTAGAGGCTCCATTTAACCTGACTGCATGTCTTTGGACTGTGGGAGGAAGCCTGAGTGCCTGGAGAGAACCCATGGGGAGAGTGCTAAATCCCATACTAAAAAAAAATGAAGATAAACTTGCCAAACCTAAAACACAACAATCTTGAAAATAATGTGAAATTACATTGGGAAACAAGGCATTGTTTTGGTCCTGAATGTCAGGCTCAGCTCCGTCAGTTATGTGAATCAAATAGAAAATGAAATGTATTTTGTCATGTATTGCCCTTTGTACTAAGCCTTGTGAGCTTGTTCATTAAACCAAAAAGGATTACTTTCTCCAAGCAGTTGCTGACATTATGAAAACATGTTGCAAAATGTACACAAAAAGTATTTGTACAAATGAGAAAAAGGTTTTGTATCAGTAATTTGGTTTTTCTTTTGAACGAGAATGTCAGTCACCAGAAGCTGATGTCTCATATTTTTGTGTCACGTAAAAAATGTGTGATAAACCAATGGTTCATAAACCAAGTGTTCAAGCGTCACTGCTTTGCTTGCTATTTTGGCTCTCAGTGATGTTTCCAAGGTTATATATTTGTCATTTAGAAACTAATACAACATAATGACGTTAAGTGAAGCATTCTATAAATGAAAATACACGTGCTTTAAAATGAATGTTGAAAGAGCTTACTCTTAAAGTTAACATTTCATCTGTCATCCTCTTCTGCCTCTATGTCTCGAGCACATCCTTTAATATGATCTGATATCTTTATGTTGAACCACTAATTTATTCTAATTAAGGTCTTTATGGTACAAATGTGTTTTTCATCATGGAGGCTTTTGAACTGTTTTCAGCCGTGGGCTTAAGCACCACAAGAAGAAGAGTAATAACTGCTATGAGAGAAAATTGTGTTGTGTTCATTTATTTATTTTTTAATCCTGTCAGTCATTGTAGCTATTGGCACTGATGTCTGTGATGTTTGTATCTGCAGGCCCAGAAGAGGATGACATTTAGGTCCCTGATGAAAGCTATCATCAACATGCCAAACCACTACCGTTGCCTGTGTGTCAGTCACCTGTTGGGATGGACGGCTTTCCTCTGCAATATGCTTTTCTTCACTGATTTCATGGGACAGGTATTGATTTGTGTGTGTCTGATTTGTGTGTTTCTGCATGTTGCCACTGTACATGTGACAAAAAGTCACCAATCACTGCTGTAGCATCAAAACCCAAATCCATTTGTGACGTAGAACATGTACATTCACATTATTATTACTCATCACTATCTTTCCCGGTACTCTGGACTAATCTTTGTGTAATTCCCATTAGAGTTATTGCTACTGAATTCTCAGTACACTGTGTTGCTGTCCACTTACAGGTTTCTATTTTGACAATTAACCATGAGTCATTTTCAAACAAATATAACATATTTATTTATTTATTTATGTATTTTTGCATCCTCCAGTTTCTCAAACATACACATTTCTCTATTACTGTAAATTGAATATTATTGTTTTTGGGGGGGCTGTCAGACAAGACATTTCAAAATGCCATCTTGGTCTCTGGGAAACTGTGATAGGCTATTCTTTTTTTTTCACACATTGTAGACCAGCTTGAAATTAAACGAGGCCAGAAAGAAAAAGAAATTGATGTATAGCAAAGGTCCCTAGCTGAACTCAGATGGTTTTGAAGACAAAATAACTCGAGCTGGAGATGGAGGGGGACACAGCTACAACGTCTAGGTAGCCGTCTGAAATTTTAAACTAATATGAGGGGAATTAATTTTGTCAACTAACATGGCTAATTCTTTATAGAACCTGAAGCCATAGCCAGTAGCCAATTAAGTAGAGGTAAATGGCTAGCCTGGCTCTGTCTAACACCACTAAACCTCCTAAATGAACATGACATGTAACTAAAGTTCATTTGTGAACTTCAGCAGATTTGTTAACCTTCTCTGGGAGCCTAGATATTCCCCCAAGCTAACTGAGGGAAGCAGGTAGCTAACCTTGCTATCAGCATCTTCAACTCTTTAACTACCTCTTTGTTGAATATGAAGCTACAGCTAGGCAGGTTATTTGGCTTATCTTAGCATAAAGACTGGAAAAGCCAAACATGTAGCCTGAAGGTCTTTACACACTAGACACAAATTTCCTATAACCTAGAATACGTATTATATTTTATTATTTTATTATGTTTTATATTGTCCAAAGCAGATACACTTTGGCACACTCATGGCATTCTCTCATCAGATTCACAAGGTAGTCACCTGCAATGGTTTTCATTTCACAGACTGCCAGGCCAAGAATTAATTAGTGACCTTTTTTTGCCTTTGTAATGTGCTTTAGACCATTAGCTGTCTTGTGCAGAGGAAAGGTGAGTACAGAGTCAATAGTCCTTTTAGTGCTGCCACAACCACCATAAAAATCCTTATTATGGCAGGAAACACACAGTTAAGTAAAGATAAAAGACAGTCCATCATTACTTTAAGAAATGAAGGTCATTCAATCTCAAAACTCTCCTTTGGTCTAATGATCCAGATTTGAGATGGAGGAGGAGGGGTGATGGTGTCGGGGTGCTTTGCTGGTGACACTTGGTGACTTAGTCAAAATAGATGGCACACCTAAAAAGCATGGCTAACACAGCATTTTGCAGCAACATGTCATCCCATCTGATTTGCACTTAGTGGAGCCATCATTGGTTTTTACAACAGGGCAATGACCCCAAACACACCTCTAGCTAATGTAAGAGCTATTTGTCCAAGAAAGAGAGTGATGGAGCACTGCCTTAGATAACCTGGCCTCCACCATCACCCAATCTGAAGACAAATTAGATGGTTTGGTATGACCCAATACGTTCTCAACACCTCTGGGAACTCCTTCAAAATTGTTGGAAATCCATTCCAAGTGACTATCTCATGAGGCTGACTGAGAGAAATCCAAGAGTGTACAAAGTTGTCATCAAAGCAAAAGGTAGCTACTTTGAATAATCTAAATATAAAATATATTCTGAGTTGGTTAATGCTTTTTTGTTTATGTCTCTTCCCTCAACCTCCATTAATTGCCCTTTGTGTAGGGACATGGACAGTCTGTTGTTGGGTGTTCTGTTGACATGTGTAATGATAATTCATGCTTTACCATTTCACAGTGTGCATGCTGATCACAGGACGAACATCACACAATGACACAGCCACGATTTGTTTTGATGCAATGCACAATGTAATCTGCAGCCATTGTTTTTAGGGAGAAGAAATAGGGATGTCCCGATACCACTTTTTTTCCTGACTGAGTACAAGAATAAGTACTTACATTTGAGTACTTGCCAATAGTGAGTACTAATAATATTGCAGTTGCAGAATTTTATTTATTATAAAACCTGCAATTACCGAAAAAAGCGCAACAACTCCAAACACTGTAATCAGATAAACAAGTGTGGCAGGTAATCAAGCGTGGCACCTGCAAATTTTAGTGAAATCGATTCTTTACCATAAGCACTGCTGCAAACATTGTGTATCTCCTGGGTAGAGTACAAAGCAACAGCAAACTGATGAAAAATTGTGTTTGCATCATGTGTGCTATTGTACCTACCTTTACAGTTAGTGCCAGTTGGTAACAGTACATTTCCGTCATTCATACTAAATTCACAGGCTGTATTATAAAGTGCTACCAATGTCCTCATGTTGCATAATGGTTTCACATGTATTGCGTGTACGTTTCTTTCTCTTTCTCTTTCTTGCAGATTGTATACAGAGGAAATCCCTATGCACCTCATAACTCCACAGCCTATGCCACATATGAGAGAGGGGTAGAAGTAGGCTGCTGGGGACTGTGTATCAATGCTGTGTCCTCTGCTCTCTACTCTTGTGAGTAAATGGGCATATAATATACTTGTGTGAATGGCATGGATGTTTGTATGTGTTTATTTCTAATTTAATCGTAGAATCCAATAACATCACATGTCCTGCGCAGGCATTATTATCTCCTCTGTAAATTAAAGCTTGACAAGTTTGTGCAGAGGCACTGATCACAGTGGACAATTATTGCCATCTTCTTTTGCATTAGGATTACAGGCTGTTATCATTGATTAGCTGGCGTTCCTTCAATAAATCACATGTTTTCCCTGAGGCATGCTGAGTTGTGTACAGTTCTCTGTACAGTGTACAGAGACATTGCCATGTTAAATGTGTAAGATATATTGTGCTTTATTCAATCAAAAAATAACATGACAAAAGCTTTGTGCGATCACTGCACCTCTGAGTGAGAACATCTCACTATTTATAGTCTGGGTGCTGACCTAGTGATCATTTTACTTTTTTTCCTTGTTGCTATGCAAAGGATCAGATAAAATGTCAGATTCTGTTGTAGCAGATGTAACCTAGAGATTTTAAAATGTTTACAACACATTGAAAGTGGCTTAAAAGACAATGCATTATAATGAGGACTCAAAGTATGTTTAACATAGTGCGTTGATTTGTTGTATAGATATCATATAAAGTAGATATATTTTTGTATCACAGTTAATTTGATACCCAGAGTTGGAGCCAGGACGTTAGTATTGTATCTTACCAAACAATAAAATTATACAGCTGATTTCATCTATTAGCTAACACATCTATTTAACATCAGTAACATAAACTTCCACTCCTGTATTAAAAAGTATCATGTATCATCTGGTATCATCTGGTTTGTTGTGATCGTCAAATAATTGGTTTCCACTTAAATATCCACAACTTGTGTTTTTCAGATGTGCAGCGCTTCTTTCTCCCATACATCGGCCTAAAGGGATTATACTTCATGGGCTACTTTGTGTTCGGCTTGGGCACCAGTCTTATCGGCCTCTTCCCCAACATCATCGCCACACTCATCCTGTGCACCGTGTTTGGTGTCATGTCCAGCACACTCTACACCATCCCATTCAACCTGGTAGCCGAATATCAGCGTGAAGAGGAGGTAATGGGCTGGCAGTAGTAAATGCGTTTTTCAGGGAAGAGAAAACACAGGACTGCGGGAGACAACTCTTTCAAAACTTTGAATTCAGACTGTACACTGTCAAGCAAAAACAAAGTCTTGTAGGTGCAGGAGTTAACATATATTTCCAACACAACTGGAAAATCTAGTCAACTAATTGATTAACTGATATAATTTGTCACATGGTGTTCACTATCTTATACATCCCACAGAGGCTAACTAGATAGGGTCAGTCATAAGACCCTCCCTGCCTTTTAAACTCCATACGTCCGGGTTATAACAAAGACTTTCTGTTGTACATTTAAACTCTTGAGGAAGATAACCCTGAAAAACATCACCCACAGCTAAAAGAGACATTATTCATCATTGTTTTCACAGGCTGAGTACTGCTCCTTGTGATTACTAAAATAACCTTCATATGTAAAATTGGTTTAGAGTCCCTTTAGTTCAATTTACTTTGTTTTACCAGGATAGTTCTTACTATCTTTGCTATTTTCCAGGAAATTATGTGTACCTATAGGCAATAAAACACTAAAATAAAATGATAATACCAGTCTGTCAATAAAGTGTATAAACATTACCTTGAATTTTATATTACATTATCAGTTGTTTTGACTGGCTGATTCCAGATATTGGCACCACAAGGCTGCTTTTGATCGCAGCATGTTTGGCAGCAGAGATTTCCAGAATATGTGGATCGCACCTGTTAATATAATTTGTGTGGCTCATATTTTAAACTTACTGCCAACTCACTGGCATTTATAAGACTGTGTTTTAATATCATGGAAGTGTAGAAAATGCACTTAAAATTTCAGTTCATGGATCAAGGGTAGGTGAAAGTATTCCCTTTTAAAACATGATATCTGGCAGCTAGATACGAATATTTCTGCAAACTAGATAATCTAAAGTCTATACTCAAAATTAAATATTGCAAATTTCCCTAATTATATTTTTAAATGACATCACAGGCTGCTCAAACTAAAGGCAAAATAAGGCTTTCATCTATTGTTTTCTTACTTACTTTCATGCCAGATCCACATGGGAACACATTTATTCTGACCTTGTCATACAAGTGAACTCAATAGCTCCAGTTCTATTCCTCCTGATTTTCCCGCCTTTCCCACATTTAAAATCAGGAGGGATGGGATTTTCCGTTACTGCAGAAAATAAGCTCTGAGAAACAAATGTTTTGATCAGATTTGTTCAGTATCATCTTTACAAATCAACACCACTTTTTGAAGCATCAGACAGAGTGTGATGATGTTTAACATTCCTGACAACCTCTGTAGTCGCAAAAGTTTTAAAATCATGAATGGGTTATTCACTAAGAAATATCTCTAGATAATAATAAAAATCTCTTGACCTTGTGTCTTTCAAGAAACTAATTCAAAAACACATTGACTTTGTAACGACAGATATGTTTATAACAAATATAAACATTTAAAATAAATATGAGTTGGCCTCTTGATGTTTTCCAGAGCTAAATCTATGTAAATAAACTGAATTAAATTACTGAATCTGTTAGAACTGCTTCTGCCAGGGGCATATTTGTGTTTACATTAATTGATGACATCAGTCTCTTTTTTTTCTCCTCTCTTCTCTAATCTCACCCACACGATTTGCTGTGGTTCCAGGAACAACAGAAGCTACGAGGAAGCAATGAAAGTCTGCGAGGCACTGGGGTGGATTGTGCTGCACTCACCTGCATGGTCCAGTTGGCTCAGATTTTAGTGGGTGCAGGGCTCGGCGCCCTGGTAAACCTGGCAGGAAGTGTAATCGTGGTGGTCCTCTCAGCTGCAACTATGTCCCTGCTAGGCTGCACCTTTATTGCCCTCTTTATCAGATAGGTGGAATGATTTGGATTATTATATAAGTATTTTAATTGTATTGTTTTAATACATAAAGATTCTTTATATCATTAAAATGTCTTGTCATTTCTTTTAATGTGACCAAAAGAGTGTTTTTCAATGGTGAGGCCAAACCATGTGTAGTTCAGTTATGGTCTGTTTGATGTGCCACCACAGGACACAGTATTATTATCACATTTTTGTAGAAATTGTATTTGATGAAAGGATTGATATCATTGCTAATTATCTAAACTAATGGTTCTCAACCCTGATCATCAAGGCACTCTGTCCTGCTTGTTTTCCAACTATTCCTCATTACCTGGATTAGGTGTGTTCAGCCAATCAGAAGCTTTAAGTGCAGGCATAATTCAAAGCCAGTTTACTAGCTAGCTAATTTAGCAGCTAGAACTTCTAAAGCTCATTAATTAACTGCAGTCAGGTAGTGGTACAGGTCAGTTTGTTTCACCTTTGAAGTTTAAGAGACAGGCTAACTGTTATTTCCAAATCCAGTCTTCATGATACGGCTGCTGGTGTAGTTAACATACAAGCATGAGCGCGTTAATCGCCTTGCCATAGAAGTCACCCAGTAGTGTCCACACAGTTGTCAAAGAAGAGAAAATGGTTGTCCACTATGTTGTTGTTCTGCAGTCGCCTAAATTACTTACATGTAGATGTCACACACGCACACACACACACTTATATACAAATTATATGTCAATCAAACTTATGTAACAAGGATGCTGTTATTCCAGTTATGACACTGTAAGATTAGAAACCCCATATTTTTACAATATACAGCATTCAGAGTAACTCTGCAGCAAAGAGATGTCTTAATTTAAGGAGATCAGACAGCTAGAGCGGGCTACTTTATGCTTTTATGCTTTACACTCTCCAGCCACATTTTTTAAATCTCTTCTCCCCCAAATACGCATTATGCATTAAGTGCATAAATTGTTCCCAAATACTTTCAAAAGGTGGCTGTTAGCTTTTCACATGTACGCTATGTTTGCACAGGGTTAGAGGGTAGATAATGCTTCAATCCAGAGAGTCAGTCTATGTTTCCTTCTCTTAGTAAAACACACAAGCCTAAAGCAACAATATCTGCCTCATTGTGTTTAATAGGGTATAATCCTAACACAAAAATCTAGGGATCTCATCTTATGTGTTTGCCCAGTGTTTTTCAGTGCATGTTTGGTATCACTCCAGAAGCTTTTTATTTTGTTGCATTCCCACACACAGTGTATAAAAGTTCCTCCTGCCCACACATAACACACAGATCTGGGATATTACTGTTAAATCTGCTCAGCTTTTCACTGTCACATACATCCTCATCAACCAATAATACTGTAGTACTGTATCATGGAAATGGAATTACTGTACAATTGGGAGGTTTTTCCCAATCACCCTGCATTTCTAAAAAGAGTCATTAGATACGTTTGAGAGGCTGCAAGATAATTATCTTTAAAATATCATTTTGTTCTGTTTGGTTTAATGTTTAAAACTTTTTTTTTGTCTGACTGCAATTTCGAAAACAAGAGAACAAGGACTGTGGTTGACACAGACCAAGAGCAACTGCACCCAAACTGGGCACCAGGACTCCTCCATGCAAGATGAATCTGAGGAGTCACTTGTTAAGAAAATTGGAAAGCATTAAACACCGCTTGGTATTAATGATGCCTTCACTCTGTAGAATGATTTTAGCCAGTAGACAGCTGTTTTAATATTCTCACTTCAACAGGCTTTCAGGAAGATAATTTTTTTTTAAGAGGTCATAAGCCAAGATGGTTTTAAATAATCAGTAAATGTTAAATTGTATTTTCTTTGAAATTTTTAGTTTTTATAAACAGGAGTCATGTGGGCAGGTAACAGCAGCAACTCACCAATAAAAAAGATGAGAATGAATTTCAGAACACAGAAAAAACATAGTATCTTGACATTTGCTCGATTGTATCTCCACTTAAAGTCCCCTCTACTAAAATATGTTTTGGTTATTGCTTTAGTTGAATGTATGGCCTTCACTGCTGAGACTCCTGTTTGACAGAAGAAGGCTGTTTCCACATCCATCTGCTGAGGGAGAATGTTTCTCTGTGCTAACCATGATGTGTGTATGCCAGAACTGGCTGTATGAAGTAGTTTAACTTTTTATTCCATTAGTTATTCAAAGCTGATTTTTTTTACTGTACCTGAGATTTTAATTCAGTTCAAGTTTATATATATATATATTTATTTATATAGTGCCAATTTACAACAAAAGTCATCTCAAGGCACTTTACAATGTAAGGTTTAAGACCTTACAATTCAACTAGAATAATACAGAAAACCCAACAAATCCCCCTTGAGCAAGCACTACAGTGGAGTGGAAAAAAGAAACCTCCAACAGAACCAGGCTCAGGGTGGGCGGTCATCTGCCTTGACCGGTTAAGGTGAGTGAAAAGAAAGAGCTTAATTTTCTTTTCTTGATTTTCACAAGAAAAAAGAGGTATAATGTTGTGTATAATTCACTCCTCTCTTCTTTGTCAAACAGATTTTTCCAATGAAACAATTTGTCTTTACATGCTCCGGGTCAAACCTCTGTTTCTGCCTCCAGGCTTCTGTAAGAAGCAAGATCAGAAGCGCATTCAGAGCTTGCTTTTACTCATACCTGCTGTTCGGCTTGTGATATACTGACATCTGCAGATGCACTTGAAGGCACCAAAAATAGTTCTGCAAACAGATAACAGGTTTAAGTGTTTGTCAATGTGAAGCAGCCACATTCACGTGGTTTACCATGAGTTTTCACATGGAATTTGTAAAAGCTGTGGCACATAACAAAAACCATTCAAAGAATATCTCTGGAAATCAGTTTTCTAGGCATTCAAAACACATCAAGGGGTGCTGTCCTCCAGCACCCTGGGAGACGGTGTCTCATCCATGGGAAAACATTGTTACATTTGAATTTCTAATAAAGGATCCGACTCAAGCACGTTTCTTCTTTCAAAAAGGGTTTTTTATGTGTGTGTGTGTGTGTGTGTGTGTGTCAACATCAAAGTAACTAATCACTCTTCTGTACTAATGTAATACACAGGTCCAAGGACCATTAGCCAGTTATTAGATAAGACTGTTGCTGTGTGCATTAAATTTATCTTTTTTCTTCAGTCCGGTCTGTATCTCAGGATGTTGATTGTTAGACTCCAGATTTTCTCATCTCTGTCAGATATTAATGTATGATTGTTGTTTTCCACTGTCACTGTTTTATTTCACCACACACACACACATCTTGCAGCAAGAGGAATAAGGAATTAAGCCTTTTTTTTAATAAGACAGAATATGATCTGGTGTAAAATCTGGGAATCCTGGCTGCCAAGTGTTTTTAAAAAACAGTGCATCTATACGTTAATATATAACTGACATTTGCTGTTCACTTGCATTTTTGATGGGTGATATTTGGATGGAAGAACTAATATTTGATGCAGAAGGATTTCAGTTCATCAGTAGTCATTAATGACATTATTGCAAATGTTCTGAATACAGTGGCAATATATGCCCATAGTATTAAAGTAATATCTATATTAAATACATCATTTAAACATTTCATGCCGTGTAAAAAATATCAGTCAAAGTTTGCAAAAGGTAGCAGTAAAGGTTTTGAGTTTTCTATGTGAGACAAGCACCCTAATGCCTGGCAACAGAAGATTCTGACTTATTATCAATTTGCATAAAGATAAAAGAGCGTTTAGATTGAGATATCATCGGTTACAAAATTACTGGTTAACAACTGTTCATAAGTCTACCACACACAGCTTATGGTGTCCATGCCAAGACACCATGAAGGAAGACACTGTTTTCCAAAACATCAACATCACTGCACAGCTGAAGTTGTGCCACTGAGAAAATGTTTTGAGGACTGATGAAACTGCGGCTGAATTGTTTGGGAATGACACAGAACATACACGATATAAAGACAAGAACTATAGTATCAAAAGTCTTTTTTCTACAGAATTGCTTCAAGCAAAGAAAAACATCTATTAAATCCAAAGCTTAACTTACTTTTTCCATCAGCACTGTGAATGTTTAATGAGTATGTTCAGTAACAACACAAGAAATATGGATTATTAATGTGTTATGACCAGTGAATTCAGAAAATTTCAAAGTTTCATATATATTATTGAGATTATTATTGGGTTGGCTCATGTACACACTAATGAATGGATACTGAAATCCCTTTTATGTCTGTTTATGATATGACCAATTATGTAAAATCCATTATTGTAGATTACACTCACATTCACACTTGAATGTAAGCCCATGTAACTTTTTGTACTTTAGTGGCAATTATGTAGAGAATTTCATTTGGATTTCAGTAACTATTCCCTATTGTATATTAATGGGAATACTAATGTATTCCCTTGATACATTTGAGGAGAGTTAAAATAATTAATTGTGCAGTAAATGCCAAGCTTGTTTTCTTTTCTTTCTTT
This sequence comes from Helostoma temminkii, assembly GCA_900302695.1. NCBI lineage: Eukaryota > Metazoa > Chordata > Actinopteri > Anabantiformes > Helostomatidae > Helostoma > Helostoma temminkii. Next base: position 43,973 of record OMLM01015031.1, on the reverse strand, counting down.
TATTTATTTATATTTAATAAATTGTCTGAGTGTTGATCATCTCTTGGCACCAGCAGATTGTGATACAGATAAGGTGAGTGACTATTTCCGCACATGCTGAACAAAGGGAAGGACCAGCTCGTGTCTCACATGTTGATGTATTTTACTGGCACATTAAAATATAGTTTGACATTTTTGAACAGACTTGGCACAGTATCCTTGTCCATGTCCTTATCTGTCTTGTGGCCTACAAGCACAGTTCTTTGCTCTTCTACTGTAAAAGCCGGACACAAAATCACAAATGTATAAGAAGTATATTTCCTCCGATGGAACATAACTGTCACGTAAGAGGCTGAAGGTCGGGTAAATTTCTGTCTGAGCTTTTTCTGCGAGGCTTTAAACTGCGTAATTAGCATAGATGAATATAAATAACAGTCTAATCAGAGGATTAGAACGGTCTGCGGCACTTAAGTGCTGTTTTGAGGCAAATCTCGCCTGTCATTGTACATGACAGCCCCAGGAGGATAAAACACCACAGCGGGCTCCTCGGGCGCGCTGATGGGGACCAGGGCTTGTCCTTGCTCGTCCAGCTCTGGCTTTGTGATGGCTGTGATCGGTCTTATAGTGGTCAGGGTCGGCGAAGTCATCCGCCAGAAGAGTTTTTTCAGCGCTTTCCTGAACTCCCTCCTCATCAGGCAGTACAGGATGGGGTTGAGACAGCTGTTGGAGTGCGCCAGGCACACGGATACCGGGAAGACGTACACCTGCATGGTGTAGTACTCATAACTGAAATGAACCACGTTGAGTTTGATGAGGATTCCCCAGGCTGTCAGCGCCTGGTTGGGCAGCCAGCAGAGGAAAAAGGACAGGACCACAATGGTGACGGACTTGGTGACCTTGGCGCGTCGTTTGGCACAGGAGGTGTTGATGTTTTTGGAGGTGATGAAGCGCAAAAGGAGCAGATAGCAAGCTGAGATGATGCCCAGCGGCACCACAAAACCCAGCAGCACTTTTTGGGAGTGATAGAGTCCCAGCCAAAGCTGCGCAGTTCCGTTGGTTTCCGGGAATTTTACGAGGCACAGGTCCTCGTTGGAAACTGTGACAGTTGTGGAGAAAACCGCGTGAGGCAGAGCGGCGGAGATAGCGGCAAACCAGATGAAAGCGGTGATGCACCGCGCGGAGCAGCATCGCGTCCGCCGCCGCCTGCCCTTGAAAGCAGAGGCGAGCGACCAGTACCTCGCCACGCTCATAGCCGTCAGAAAAAACACGCTGGCGTACATGTTCATAGCTGTCACATAGGACACGATCTTACACATGGCTTTTCCGAAAAGCCAAGTAAAGTCCAGCGCGTTTTCCACAGCCCAGAACGGCAGAGTCAGGACAAACTGGAAGTCAGTCACTGCCAAACTAGTGACGAAAAGGTTGATGGAGGATTTTTTCCACACCTGTTTGGACTTCATTAGGTACAGGACCAGTACGTTCCCAACCAGACCCAGGGCGCAAACCAGAGAATAAATGACAGAGATGATAATCCTCACTACGGCGGCGCCATCTGCCACAAAACCAGTTTTGTCAGAGTCTGGCAGGTGGAAGTCTCCGTCCGAGTGGTTGGTCGTGCTGAGAATGCAGGTGAAGTTGAAAGTCGGAGCATAAACTATCCCCGCTGATGCGTCGTAATTAAATGTGTCGATGAACTGTCCAGACATTTTAACTTGTATCGCCGAGTATCGTCAGTAAAGTCACTTCCATATCCACTTCCATAAGAAGTCGTCGGGTTGTGTCACTTTATAACATCTACTAGCGTAAAGAATGATGGTGGTTTCCTCTCAGTTTATGCAAACACAAAATGACAGGAACGCTGCTGTGTGGAGATTTTCTTTGTGCGTCTCAGCTCTTCAGCCGTGACAGAGACTGCGGTCAAGTCAGCCGTTCTCTTTTCCGCGATCAACTCAGCCGCGCTAGAAATTGGAGTGCGCCCGTTTGCTTAACTCTACGGTAAAGGCATTAAAGCGAGGCAAAACACATTTGCTACATCCTGTTTTCAAAATAAAACACCCGAACAAGGACGATTACCTGAGGTTTATTGGTTTATACTTTTACATATATTTTTATTGCGTTTTATAATTTGAAGCCGCAGCACATATAAAAAGGTTTAAAATAAAAACACAGTGATTTATTATTCATGAGAATGTCTATATTTTTTCCTATTCTGGACAATCGGTTAACAAAAATACCAACAATAACTAATTTTACTGTACTATTTTTGAGAATTTTTAATTTTCAGCATATGTACCCAAATACATCTACTATGAACTGTGAAGCAAAAAACTTCGGCCCATAGGTGAAACCTTTACATTTCTCTTCTAGGTGACTCAGAGTATTAGTACACAAAGATTCAAGCATTTTTACTGTACTATTTTTGAGAAAAACTACATTAAATATTGAACTTTTGTACTCGAACAGTGCATCTACTAGAAACTACTGCAAACTCTGAAGCAGAATAAAAAAACTTTGGCCACAGGACATGTCATCTTAGTTAAGTTAGATAACTACTAGATGTCAATACCTAACCTAAATGTATAGTACACAAATAATAATGTAAATAGTTGCAAACTAAATACTACAACACAAATATTTCAAAATTCATACAGGACTTGACAAAAACACACACGCATATAGACTTATATAGTCTCATCTTGAAAATGAGGATTTGCTGACCTCTAAACGTAAACATGCACAGATAGGCCTCCACTTTTTTTTCTTTTTCGTACCGTACATTATAGACCACCTCTTACTTCTTAAGCAGTACGTTTTCTTCTTCTTCTTCTTAATATTATTGTTATTAACATGAGTATTAGTTGCATTACAATTAGTTGTAGTGTATATATTACAAATAGTGGAGTCATTATGCTTAACCTAAATGGATCTATGACTGATTATCTTACATAACAATTTCACATCTGAAACATACTCATAGAGCCAACTCAAGCTGTATAAAACGGCTAAAGTTTGATGCACTTCACCAATCTTTAGTTTAACCTATACTGTACAGTGAAACTAAAAATGTGCTATATAAAAACAGAAAAAGAGCACATATGAGACTAGGGAATAAAAATAAATATGTTTAAATGTTGGACTTTAAATATGACAGAGGTACAGTAAAAATGCTGTACTAATATACTACTAATAGTCTAGAATAGAAATGTAACAGTTTCATCCTGGAACTATGAACTTTTAAGTGTTTTTATTATGCTTTGTTTGCAGTAGTTCGAGTATAAAGATTCTATATTTAATGAACTATTTCTCTACAAAGGTACAGTAAAATGCTTGATTCTTTGTGTACTAATACTCTGAGTCACCTAGAAGAGAAATGTGAAGGTTTCACCTTGGTTTCAATGCCTTTACCGTAGAGTTAAGCTTAAGGGCGCACTCCAATTTCTAGCGCGGCTGACTGACCGCAGTTGGAAGAGCGTCCTGACGCAGCGCTCAGACGCAATCTGGTGCTGTCCTTGGTTCTGATTAGATGCCAAGAGAAACGAAAATCCATATTGAAGTCTGATGTGGAAAATCATAAAAAGTGAATCACCCTTAGGAATTAACACTGCATTCATTAACTGTGGAATGTGCAAAGTACTTAAGTACTGTACATAAGTAAATTTCTGAGGTATTTCATCCACATCACACCTCGACTATAAGCAAATTAAATTTGACTTTGTTACATTTATTTGATTACTTTTAAATACAAAAATAAAAATAAATAAATAAATACAGTGCATAAGAGTTTATTAATCTCCACTGTGAAATTCACAAGCTAATCATTAGTAGGCAATTACCATTATAATTTCTAGGGTTCAATCATATGTTTGTCAAAATAGCCTATAAAATAAGCTTGAATGTTACCAGCTACAACAATAAAGTGATGAACACATGAATGCAACAGTAATTATAATCCAGTAATATTCATTTATGCAAAATAAACCATTGTGCATAATGATCCCTTTTACTTTCCATATTTAAAGTAGATAGATAGATAGATAGATAGATAGATAGATAGATAGACAAGGCACAAGTAACTTCAAACTTTGATGCCCACTCACACACTTGTTCCCAGTATCCTCATCATGCCATTCGTTACTGAACCCAGGCTGTTCCACCTACTTGCTGCCAGATGGATGTTTTGTGTCACACCATCCATGGAGTCCCAGTCTTTCTTCCAGATTGCTTATCCAGACCGTTTGACCTCATGTTTCTGGGACATTGACTTTAGCTTGTTCCATTTAGTGCTACTTGTGGTGTTTATTCAAACTTGCTTGTAAGCCTTTGCTAGTTTCACTGCACCGCTCTGCCTGAGTTCTGTGCACCACACATGACAGTTGTGAAGGTTGAAGATGTTGTCAAAAGGTAAAAACTTTCTTGACTTATAAACTTTGTATTGATTCCACTTTACCTTGGCTGAGGGTCAGTGAGGGTCAATAGTGTGTTTCAATAGTCTGTTTCATCAGTGTTTCCTGCGTTCATCTATTTGGATGGCACAGATGAAAAGTGTGCACAATGAGGGCACATTTAAGAGGGAGGCTGACAGAAGCAAAGAGTAGAGGTAGAAACACAATCTGAGACCCTGGAACACCATAAGGTGAAAAATTTCTAATAGATTGTGAGTCTATTATAAAATAGAAGTGGAATCTATTACAGTGTAATGATCTGATCAGCATTACACTTTCAGGATATGTCAGTATATTGTCTATGGGCCTATAAACTGCATTGTACAAAGAAATTCTTCATGTTTTACTATAGCTTACAGTAGATGACATCTTCTACATCATCTGTGTAGTCAAACATTTTCTCAGTGGTGGTTAGTACAGAGACTGGAAGCCGATTGAAGAACATGAAAACTCACACAGAAAGCTCAGATTTGTGCATCAAATCACAACTCAAAGTCCTTGATATAAGTTTACACAGCACCACTGTGTCTAAGCAGGAAGGTAAAGCTGCGTTTTTATGACTCCAGTTTCTATAGAGCCTATTCATAACCACTAAATCTTTGTATGGATGTGAAGGTAGAAGCTGTGGATGCAAATGAGTTGGGATCCTTTATGAGAATGTTGGCTCAGCACCAGCAGATACATTCATTATTTTTCATTACTAATATTGTTTTAATTATCTACAAGATAAAGGCTTATTGGTTATTGAGGTAGAGAATCAGCTATATTCACAATCAGGTCACATGAGCTCTCTAATTGCTCTTTGACTCACTGACAGTTTGAATATATTGTGGAACAACAAGAGGAAACGGCCTCTTATACAGTACAGGTAATACAAAGTGGTGACGAAAGGAAAATTCTCAAGATGTTTAGAAGTAAGAACAAATGATGGATGACATGATCCTCAGGCTTTGTTCACCTCTTAGATTTTTGTTGTAATTCTGTCTCCCTTTTTGCTCTGTTTTGAGACTGTGGTGCCTCATCTAAGCACACCTCGACATGTGGCAAAGAGGAACTGAGGCTTGAAACACCATGGTATTCATGGACGACAACTCTTCCAACTGAACCACTGCCACCCCTCAGTGATCAGTGTTGTATTTGTGTATTGGTGCTCAGCAGGTAGTCTATAATCCCAAAGAAAATATTACTGCTCAAAGCTTTTCTACAACAAAGTAGTGGTTTCTCATTTCAGTTTGTTTCGCCTAATAATCTTTCCTTAAATTCACTTGGTCAAACAGGTGAGACAGGAGTCATCAGGAGGAACAAAAAGGAGTATTACTAGATCTATTATGAAACAAAATGTGAATCTATATACACAACTTATAAATTTACTACAGTAAATCCATCTGTATATTTCTCTTGCCTTTCAATGACTTCTATCTCATCTAATATTTTAAAACACATGACACAATAGTAACTAAAATGAGGATGCAATGAAAAATCACAATTTTATCTCCCAAGATGTACAAGAGCGAGCTATGAGCAGTCAAATATTCTCTGCAGTGTGTTTATCAGCGCACTGAGAAGTTGATTAAAGCAGTAAAGTTGTAGGTCGTAAAACCAAAACAATGAGAGGAAAGAGACTGAAATTCAGGATTGCAGACTCATGTCATAATCTTTTATGGAGCTGCCACTATGGAAAAACTTTCACATCAAACATAAACATTTGATTGATTGTTAGTGTAAAAATATTGATCAGTGCAGTTGCAAAATTGAGCACCAAACCAAAACCAAAGTTTTCAAAATCATAAATATTAATGTGCATCTGTAGATCAGTGGTTCTCAGCCCTGGTCCTAAAGACACCCTGTCCTACCCACTGATGTACAGTTTTCTCTAATGGGGCAAACTAACTAACTAAACTGACTTTCATAGCCACAGATCCAGTAGTTCTAAGATTAATCACCTGTGCTCTATACCTGCCTCACATTTCTTCAGCAAGAAGCATTCTTGTTCCTGCTGTTTTTTCATCACCAGGGCTGAACTATGTCAAAAAAACGTACCTTGGCATTTTTGGCAGGCGGCCTACCAACATTGGTCAGACACCATCCCTGCAGACGGTCCATCTGTTGTGTTCCAGTCAAATCTGAACGATTTAAATTTTCCTCTCTAAAAAAGGGCAGCAAATTTCATCTGTTTGTCATGAGGTTCCATTACTTTGTTCACATATGGCATGGAACACACAAAATAAATTTGGAGTAACCTTATAAGAAATTGTGTGTTTTATTGAACGGTGAAAAATGACAGTCACTGGAAATGAATGGATAAGACTACAATTAGTGTTTAAAGCAGAGTTCAAGAACATTTCTACACTCCTTGCCCACTCCTCAACAAGCAGGTCTCTTTAATCAGACAAACTTCTTAATTTTCTTCATTAACAAAGATGCTCAGGTAACACACAGGCTGGGAGGGGTCAATTAATTTAATAGAATTTCTGTTTAAACCAGTGAAAAATCCAGTTATACAACATTATCCTACTAAACTATCACAGACTGACTTGACTGTGCTGGACTTTCTGGGAGCTGTGGTGCTGACCTCACTGGGTAAATTTGACTGGGCCACACACACACACACACATATATATATATTATTAAACAGGCCTAAAAGTGAGTCCACCAAGGAAATGCCCAGTGTGCCATGTTCAGCCCTGTACCACCACCTAAACATGTTGTCACACCCTCTCAGAAATAGGTACTTAACAATTATATCATATTTTATCTCTGGTTTAGGCTACTAATTAATATATCTACTGTTTATACTGCATATCCACAAGCCATTTTGGTGGTTTTGTGGAATAAAAGCAGCTGCTAACATTATTTGTAGAAGCTGGAATTGTCTTCGTGTGAGCAGCTGCTAAACCAAGATTCACAGGATCAGCAGGACCAGCAATATTCACACATTTCAGGCAGCAATTTAATTCAGTTTTAATATGAAACATAACAGAACTTAATAGAACTATCAGAACAGAAAGAAACTTTTATTTGCTTCTGTTATTGTCTTACAAATATGTATATCAATTGACATTTAGTAAGGATGCTAATCAAATCTGTATGAAATAATATCTAGGCCAATGTGATACATGAAATGAGAGAACATGAAAGGTTCATTTTCTGGAAGCATTTCTGAAATATTCATTATCCTGTGTAGTTTCATTTTATGAGGCCATCAGCTCATACAGGCAAAATGTAACATCGGTGGTGATGATGAATGAATGAAAAGGAAACCAAATCTCTGTTCATTATCTAGGACGTCAGCAGGGCAAGAACTATTCTTACGTTTATATAGATATGCTTGTTCCCCAGTGGGAGCCAAAGAAAGCAGAAGGAAAAGAAATGAGAATTGTAATTTTCCTTCATCAAACGTTTGCTGTTTGTTATGTAACATATCTTCTGCTGAAATCAACATGCCAGATCAGATCCTGCAGCATCAAGTGAGAAAAATAAAGGTATCTCACAATAAAAAAGATTTCTGCTCCACTCACACTACTTGCAATCCTGCTAATAGTTTCCTGATTCTAGTTATGAACAGGAGCATTTAAGACCTTTGTGTTATTGAAATTTAATTTGCACAATCAATACAAGTCAACATAACAGATACTGAAATTAAGAAACTTCATAGCTTTTTGAAAAATATCAGCTCATTTTGAATTTGATGCCAGCAACATGTCTGAAAAAAGCTGGGTCACAGGCAAAAGAAAAAATGTTTTGTATTGCTAAAAGAAACCACCTGGTGGAGCATCTCACATCTGATGAGGTTAAATGGCAACAAGTCGGTAGTGACTTGGTCACGGACTGTTTCGAAGTAAACATGGGAAAAAGATGCAGAACATGTGAAAGACTAAGAGGACAAATAGTTGAACAACTACTGTAAAATTGATTTACAAATTTTTGGGTTTTCAGCCAAAGTGGAACACAATATCAGTGAACGTTTCCAATAATCCAGGGACATCTCTATACACAAGGGACAAGGCCAAAAATCATTATCAAATGTGTGTGATCTTCAGGCCCTTGAGCAGTGCTGCATTAAGATACACAATTCTATATTGGAAATCACTGTATTGGATCAGGAACCCCTCCGTGGATTACTGCATCCTGTAAGGCTGCTGCTTTCTATTGGTCCAAGCTCATGTAAGATAAACTGAGGTGAAGTGCGAAACCGTCTGATCTGATGAGTTAAAACTTTCCTTCTGGAAGTCATGGACACCGGGCTGAAAAGGAGACTGATTATTCAGCTTTCAGCATTAGCACTCACAGTATGGGTAACTTGCACATCTGTGAAGGCACCGTTAATGCTGATAAATATGCATATTACAGCAGCATGGCTCCATAACTGTAGTCATCAACTGAAAACACTTGGTGCATTATGAACTATTGAGCAGATGAAATCCCATATTTTGTCACTTTCAGAACTACAGCAACTCATCTACTCTGTTGTTAAAAGAAGAGGAGGTGAACACACTGGTAAACAAGCCCCTGCCCCAACCTTTATGAGACGTGCTGTTATTGGCATCAAATTCAAAGTGAACATAATTTCTCAGTTTTTAACATTTGGTATTTTTTCTAACATTCAGTTAAATATTAGTTTCAAACACTTTGCAAGTCATTGCATTTTCTTTTTATTATTTTGGATACAGGTTTATAAGTAAAAGCACTAATACAACGGTGTTAAAGTACAAGTCCTGCAGTAAATATAATCAGAATTAATAAAATAAAAGCACCAACACTAGCAGAATGGCTTATTCCATTGTGTGTGCTTTTTGTGTACATTTTAAAATTGTATCTAGTTGAGATGGAACTATTACCTATTTTATATACGGCATCATATACAGCAATATATACTCATAAAAAGTCTGTGAAGCTTTAATCAGCTAAGTTATAGTGGCTTACTTTATACCCACTATAGCTGTCGGATAATGTAGTGCAGTACAAAGTTTAGTACAAGCATAATGCTACATAAAATTCAAACGGGTACATTAAAAATTAATTGGAAAATAAATAACATCAGCAAATGAATTTGTATTTCATCAGAGAAGCATGGTGTGAAGGTGCTGGGCTGACCTCCAGTGGTGTTCATGCATACTACAAAAACTGTACACAAAGTGATTGAAAAAACACATTTGAAACCGCCCGAACAAGGTTACCAGTTAGTTTCCTGTGCCAATCAACGTGGCAGCCTGTGTGGTGCAGTGTTGTCCAGCCAAATTGTTGGGCAGTACAGCTGTTGCAGAGAACAGATGGAGCTGTTCAAAGTCAGTGTGTAAACTGTCGAATAAGCAGTGACGTGACAGCTACACTCTACTCAATGGCTAATATCCATAAAACTTGAAGCACAATTAAAGCCGCTTCAGTATTACACTATGTGTTTATAAAAGAGATTTTACTGTGTCTCTGTTCCACATCAAACATCTACGACCATTTCGCCAGTAGGCAATCTGTTGTTCTTATCAAGTCCAGCAGACACACCCCTCATATAGAAACTATGGCATTCCACAGCTGTCTAGTCAGTCATGTTTTCACCTCAGTAAATTTAATGAAGTTAGGTTTAGTTTAAAACCCCATATGGGATTTAAATAAAAGGGACTTAAATAAACTGAAAAAATAAAGCAACAATTAGCAGGTATGATAAAGGGAAGAACAGAGACATTGAGAATAGTCTGGAAAATTACTGCTTCTTTTTTTCATGCAATAAATGAATAAATAACTAAAAGATCATTGACCCTTGTGTCTGAATATGAAACTCTGGCCAGGAAATGTTAGCTTAGCTTAGACTTAAGAGTAGAAGTTAGATTAGGATAGCATGGAAAAATGTAAAAACTAGTAAATATGCATTTATAGCTTCTTTATGAGAGATTTAGAGGTGTTATATAAATTGGCAAATTTTGGACAGAGCCAAGCTGTTTGTTCTCCTGTTTTCTGTGTAGGTGCTAAGCTAACTTAGTCTACAGGAATACAGGTGGTAGCAATACTCTGAGCAAGAAGGTGATTAAGTGTGTTCCCCAAACAATCGTTTTAGGAGTTTGACATATCTGCCATTTTGTAGATCATATTTAGAAAAATGTGTGCTGTATTATATTGCTGTATAATAATATTTTCCAGTACTATTCTACTTTAGGCAATGGTTTATGTAATTAGACACCAAAGGGACAACTTAATAAAACTAACCTTCAATTGTAAAACTAAATTAAACAGATAACAGGATGTATTTTTTCCACATACAAGTTGTAAACTTAGTTTGGCCACTGTTATTTACATATATTTAAATCTTCAAACAGTGGCTATGGCTGAGTTCATCAGACAGACATTTATTCTTACCAGACTGACCTGCATATTTTCACGAAGCACTGTTCATCATGAGTCATAAACAAGATAATTTCCTTGTGCCAGCAGGATTAAGTCACATTTTATCAGAGGATGACACTATTTTATGTTAACACTCTCACACTGGAATTTATTGGCTCACGCTGGTTCCATCTGGTAATACAGCGCCATAGCAACACAACAGCACAATAAAACTGTAGCCAGAATATAGTCCCCTGAAAGGGAGCATAATCATTTCTTACCCATTTGGTTGTGTGTTGGATTGGAAATATTATTGTGTTGTAGTGTGTATTACAACCTGAATGAAGAGTTAAAGAAGTTCACTCTGCATTCTGGAGAATGTTATGAGATGCTTATCTGCATAGGAGTGGAAGTCGGCAAGGTTCTGATGAACTGGATCTAACTGGATTATGATGATATGAAAACAGTCTGTGGGCATGGTGAGTAACATTTCATAAAAAAACAGCACACAACATTGACTAACTCTTTTCATGAAACTGTGATGAGCGTCTGTGTGGAACTGCTTTTAGCTGTGACATTTTTGGAAAACAAATTTAAATGGACAGCTCATACACAGTAGACACATTTATTGATAAAAGCAGCAGGAGCAGACTTCACTGCCATTCTCCTAACACTCATAATTCTAGATTTAGATGCAGAGTTAATGCACACAGATAGACATGAAAACCCAGTGGAAAGCTGGCAGCTTGGAAACTGTCTCATACAACGGAGCACTTTCACCTCAGTTGAGCTTTCACACACAGCCTCGGCTGTTCTGCCTCTGTAGCTTGGAGGCTGCTAGGCCCCAAATATATAGATCAAAAAAGCCTCCAGCACAAGTTCTCCTTGTCCACCTCCAGACCAGGAGTCCAGAATTGCAACCTTTAGTTAAACAGGAGACTCCTCTTTCATTGCTAATGTTGATGTGTAACAATATTCTCTGTGATTTCACATAGAAACATTGCTGTGCAAAGTGGACTGAGTGATCGTACTGTAAATGCAGATTGAAGTATTGATAACGTGCATTTATGAAATGACACATAAGCAAAACTAGTGGTAAACGAAGCCGAAACAAATGAACATCTATACATTTAGTGATTTATTTACATGACAGTCGTCACCTAAAGAGAACATGGAGTGTAGCATCTTCACAGTGTCCAGTGTCTGTTTATCTCCCACACAGACTAATAACATGATTAACTGTGCTCGCGAGCCGCCAGTTGGTGTCAAAGCTTTTTCCAATGCAGCAACAATTTAATTAGCAGACAGCAGCCCTTAGTGAGCAACTGGTGCCTGTTGCTCCACAGCGTTGGAGAAAAAACATCCTTGCCAGGATCAGCTGATCACAAATCTCCAACTGTTTATCATAAATCGCAGAAGTCATCATTTGCTTTGAAGTTTCATTCAGTGCAGCCCTTAAAAAGGATGATACAAACCTGGGTGCTTATTCTTGATCTAACACAGACACACTGAATCCAGGAATTTCCTCCTTTTGAACAGGCCTCGGTCCAACACAGAGGCACGTCCTGTGGCTCACTGCCGTCACTGTGAGACACAAGACAGCAGCTGTCACACGAAGGACAAAATCCCTCGTGTCTGAACAATTCCCAGACTTGCTGATGCAAGCGCACTTATACGTGCTCCTCAAACAGCATTGGTGTGTGGTGGCTCTGTTGAGTCTGGTGTTAAGTTTGTGTGTGCTGCACTAGTGTCCATCATGCTGAGCTTCTCAGTCCCATTCCTCGCTTCTTCCCTCCGTCGTCCCCTCCTCCGACACCATCTGTACCTACGACTGACAGACAAAAAAACTGTTAAATACAGATAACAAGAACATATCTTTATAGCATATATTATAGCCAAACCACAGCTGTTCAATTACTGTATCTATTAACATTTCAAAGCTGTCACACAATCCAATCTATTTGATTTCACCAATGAACACAACTCTAGCCCCTGGCCCTCTAGGCCCCAACATAACACCTGGTAAAATATCAACTTGTTCCTGCAGGTAGTGTTTGTTACTTTTGGACTGAACATCTGAAAGCTGACAAGTTAATAAGTTATACTACAATAGCTTTTTCTGGGTTCTGCATTCATTAATACATGACTTACTTGGAGCACTTCTATATTGATATGAAACTCTACTGGCTGTTCAGTATAAAGAGCAACAAAGGTGTATTATAGGTGTTTATTTCACAAAATGTCAAAGGCTCTTTACATAAAAACATCAGAAGAAAAGTTAACTGTGGATTTCAAGGTGTCTTTAGAAGAAGACTAAGTCAGTGATGCCCCGCACTTTTACAAACAGCAGTTTGTCAATGTGGTCAGTTTTGGATAAACTATATATGTACTGACCTTCAGAACAGCCCTTTGGGATGGCTAAATGTGCTCAAATTGATTATATTTGACAGAAATGTGTCCATAAAACTACATAAAGATGTGTATACAACCTAAAAAGACTTACTGTGAACAGATGCAGATGAATACAATGACAAGAATGAGGAAAACAAGCCCTGCAATGATGCAGGCAATGATAATATGTCGTTTCTCTCCTATCCTCCAGTCCAGGTCCACATATTCACACCTTGAGCCAATGTAACCACTCTCACACCTGAGACAAAGACAGAAAGTAAAGACAGGCATTAGGTTTTCTGTTTCTCCAACAGAACATAGACAGAAACCATTGTAGTGCTTGAACAATGAAACCTGTGTTAATGTTTCTCTTTCAGTTGCTGTGTATTGAATCTCTCTATCTTTTTTCAGCAAGCTTTATCCCTCTCTCACCTGCAAGACGGCGCCTTCTGCTCTTTCACGTAACGGCACTCCCCGTGGATGCAGTAGTTCTTCAGCTCCTCTGGACAGTCTGAGTAATGCCCATTCCACAACTCTGTATCCAGCGGATCTGATGGAGAAATTATGAAGTTCAATGTTATTTTCAGGATTGCGTTTCATTGCATTTCAATTCAGTTTAACAATTGGAGGAAGGTTTCTTTTTTGTTGTTGTGTTTTGAAGGCATTTGGGGAAATATGATTAAGTTAATATTATTAATACTAGTCTCATAGCGACAGATTATCTGATCATAAAGACTAAAACAGAGGAAACAGCTACCCTATCCATCTACAGGCACTTCTGAGAGAGGTAGTGTTAGGGTTCGGAGGGTCAGTAAGAGTCTTAGTATTGCTGCTATAGTGGTACTTGAATGTAAACATACTGCGTGTCATTTTAAGGACCAAAATAAGCAGAACATTCTGAATATACAAACACAACAGTGGTATAAAACTTAAGTAAATGAGTACATTTGCTAATGCTAATCTGTTTCTTTAAAAGTGTCACATTTTGTCAGCTCGCTTCTTTGGATCACACCTCTACCTTCTGACACAGCCTGATTCAAAATAGACTGTTTGCAATTTGATCAAGAGAGGAAGCCTGATGGTTCAGGGCCAGCAAAAGCCAGGTGTCACCAAAGGGTCATTAACCACGTGTTGCAATTAATACGAATTTTAATGTATACAGTTACAGGGTTACAGCTCTCAGTTAATGTCCGTCTCCTTCTCTGTCGTCCTCTCCCGCTCACAAACAAACTCTAAAACACACCCTAATACACCTGCTAGCAGGCCGCTGACCTTCTGACCACACATAGGCTACCGCTATCTTTACAGCCCATTCCCACGACATTATCTGTGGCGAGGTTGTAAAACGATACTGCTGTTCAGGTGACATCAATGAGAGCGCCTCATGTTAGCTGAAAAAGATGTGGCCCGTTGCTATGACCTCAGTGTTGAAAAGAAAAATATCCCATTACCAAGTCTAAAGGGATAGGTTGACATTTGGGGAAATGTCTTTTACTGTTGAGAGTTACATGAGAAGATTGATTCATACTATTCTAATGTGTTAGGTCAGAAGGGAAGATAGTTTGGAGAGTTACCTAATTCATTTACTGAGCTTCTTTTTAGTCTTTAACCTACAAATGGTTCATGGCAAAAGCTTCATATTTAAAGTAGTTATGAGAATGCTTTTTTGTGAAGCAGCTCCTTCATAGTGAAATTTACTTTCTCCCTTGATACAGTTATGCTGTGTCACATTTTATGTCATAAATAACTTACTAAACAACTCACATCTTTATCTAAGTCGTAATTATAACTTGATTTTATTTCTGAAGCTTTGATTTATCTGACTTGGCACTAAAATGCAGAAGTGTTATCAAAATTGTTAAAGGGAATTAACCCAAGTAATTCAGATAGTGCTATATTGGACATGTACAGTTTTTTAACCTCCATGTACAATTTTTTATAATATGTTTGAATTATACTGTAGTATTAGAGATGTTCATTAAAGAAATGGGTCTTCTTGTTTTGTTTATTTATTAAGAGGTTAGTCCAGTAATGAGGAAGACACATTAACAAAGCTAACAGCTGCCATCTTTGGTTGACAGCTCCTAAGTTAACATGGGAATCTTTACGTTTCCTACAACATGACGTGAATTCAACATTATTCTATCAGTCAAAGACAACAAGAGGATTTTAATTACAAACCCAGAAAAAGTGGACTTTTGGATGATTAACTTTTAAACTATTGTTTGATGCCTTCAGCACACTCAAAACAAATTGGTACAGAGGCGCAATACTACTAAATATTTATAGGTATATAAAATATTCATATAATTCATGTAATACAGTGAATTTGCTTATATTTATAAAACACTACTACATCATTCAGATCAGTCAAAACACTAAATAACACCAGTCCAAGCCCTTGATCAGTTCGGACACTAGACTAAGTAAAATATGTACCGTGCAAACCTTGACCTTTAAATCTCATTAAAATAATGTATCCAACCATCCATTAGCTGGATATTCCATAAACGTTGCCAGTTTGATAACACAGCATGTGATGCCCACACAAAGAAACACAGTAATACTTGCTGTACTTTCACAACACATTAATCTGAATTTATGTTGGCCATTGATACTAAAGTGACTTCCTGTTTGTTTAAATTTCTCTTGATCAGACACAGACATTGCCTAGTAACTGATTTACACATTAACTAAAGTGTTTTAATGTTGCAACCTGATCTAGTAAATCAGTTTGAAACTATCCAGTGGTTGCTGAGAACTTAAGGACTGTTCCAACTTTACGATAGATTTATGAATAGCTGGTGAAGCCCAGTCCTACTGCGCATATCCTGGAAGATGGATCCTCCACAGTTTACTGCCTTTATCACTCTCCTTTTTCACTTTCTAGGTGTGTTTGCAGTCTTTATATCAGCATCTGTGTTGTACCCATTTTCCATTAAATCTTACAACTTAATCAACTATGTATGACACGGTGAAAGGACCCCCTCTCAATACCTGTCCACATAGTATCTACCTGTGCAATTGTCTCCGTTGTCGTGGTGATGGCAATGGGACACAGTTGGATTGGCAGACTCGTCAGTGGCATTCCAATCTGCCTGGCAGTATTTGCATAAGGCCAGAGCTGCAGACAAAAATACAATCAGAGAGCAGGTCACACACACACAAACACACCCACAACAAACAAATACTGTATATCCGCATGCACAATGTGAAAACATTCTGACCAATGTGTGTTTGCATTCCACCTCCATAAGAGATAACAGGAAGAACATGATCACAATTCAAGTTATTGAAGAATAGTCTGTGCGTCATAAAGGCAGGCAGCTTTGTAGGGCAGGGGATAGTGGTGATTTGTCCCCTTCACACCCACTTCTGTCCCGGCTACACTCTCTCAACAACAGACACACTTTTAATAGTGTAAACACAACACATATAAACTGCACTGGTTATTCTCAAACTTAGAATGCTGACTGAACAGGCCCAGATACATGAGGAGATTTCCATGTCATATTTTATTCCATATTTACACATGATTAGAGGTCACAGGGGATGTATCCCTGCTGTATGGATTCTTCATTCAATCATTAACCAACGGTGAAGTCTGCTGTCCAAATATGGCTCAGCAGGGAAAGAGCTGCCTCAAACCTGCTTTAGCTGATATAAGTTGTAGATTTCATAAACAATCAAAAAAATGAATAATAACCCTAAGGAACATGCATTAAAAGTAGAGATTATATGTGAACATTACTCTAATGTGTCTGTCTGAGGTGGCAAAACCCTAGTACGATTCATTATGATGTAATTATGTATTATTAACTAGCACTCTGTTCACAAGGTGAACACTGATCCAAATAAGAAGAAATAGAACAGCAGGTCTTACCTGTTAGTATTCCTACATAGAGTCTGTACACCTTGGCCATGTCCTCACTTGATAAAAATGCTCATCCGATACTTGAAAGTTGCCATTGGCAAACAGAGGTCAAATTGGGTCAATGACCTTTCAAAAAGGTGTGGACGAGCTGTGGAAGTTTCCCAATGGTGTGTCGTGTTGTGGTGCTTCATTGATGGTAGATAATTTCATCATCAGCCTGGAAAGCATGAGACTATATCCAAACGCATTCAGTCCAAAGTGACTCCCAGGACTGTGGCTGAACTGCTGTGCATGTGTGAAAATAGAAAAAGGGGCTGGCACTGAAACCTAAGACTGTTCCCCGCCCACATCTTTAAAGGGGAGTACGAGTTATTCAGCCTATTACCTTGTTCAAGAACAACTGCACCATTATGTTTCTACTTTCCTTTGCTTAAGAATGAAGTGACAGGCGTAACACTCATTGACAACAACAAAAACAGCAGTGCACCTCAGAATACCTTTAAAGTTTCCATTGTGTTGTCTTTTAGAGGAATACTGTGATATATATGAGCTTTACATGAGTTTTACAGGTTCCCTGGACGGAGAGTAGATAAATATCAGAGGACTTGCAAAGTCAGACACTGATAAACTGCTGCAACAGTTGGAATTCATGTTGTATTGATGGTGTAAAGACGAGAAGGAGGATTTATGTAAAAGTTTACATCAAGCTTTCGACTACTTTAAATTTCATGACATCTATACATAACTCCTCCAAAAATTTTTTATCTCATAGTGTTTATCTAACATCTGTAGTTGCAAGTTATCTTATAGAATATATTATTTAGATTATATTACAAGTACATTACAATATAACTGTAATGTTACTCATATTGGCATTTTTTCCTAATTTGAACACTTCTGATGTGTGACTTGTACGTGAACATTTCAATTGTTGTTGTGTGGTGACTTGACATGACCAGCAGATGGCAGAAGTTAATACCTTTCCTTAAAATGATACCTTTCACTTTTTATTTGTGCCATTTTCTGATTTTGACTTTTGATTAGATTTTTACCTGTGTATGACCCAGACACCTAATATTACACACATATAGTTATTGTCACAGTTGGGCCGGAGCCATTTTAAGATTAAAGTAGCAGGGCACACCCTGCACAGATTGCCAGTGTTCCACAGGGCAGACACACACTGATATGTTCAAGTCACCAAACCTGTAAGTATCTGGACCATGGGGGAAAATCAAAGTAGGCTACATGAAGGAAATAAAGTTATAGTCATGTTGATGGTAAAACCAGCCTTTCTTTCTCCGTCTTTTGCAATTCACCCGTGATGAAAACGGCTGCTTAGAAACTGCAGAATACAGCTGCACAGGGAGCAACAGAAACCAAACAAATAGATAAACAACTAAACCGCCTTCAGGACTTGTTGTTTAGTTTGAATGGGTAAAGGTGCACATGTGTACTCTTTTACTATGATCTTACATGTGAGAATGCAGAGCTCATTTCTGTTCCATGAGGAGTCATCAGCTAAAAATGAAGCAAAAATGAAGCAGAGCAAAAAGATTAGTGGATAAGATATACACTATTACCTATAAATGGTAGTTTTGTGATGCAGGCAGTGCCAGTGAAGATAGGTCAGGACTGCCCATAGATGTTAGTGATGGTGAATATATTTAGGTGGACAGTGAAAGCAGCGTCTCCTGCAGGACAATCTGGACCAAGAGTCAGTCTCAAAGACAGAAAACTGAACTTTCTGTTTTATCTATGGCCACAGCGTTTAGCCTGGTCCCCAGAAAGCAGAATGTAGTTCAGATGAATTGAGATCAGGGGCCCTATTTCCTAAGAAATTCCCTGAAACTTAAAACTAAATCCTATTAAAATCAATCATAGTATTCAAAAAAACATTCGCAAACTATCTTAACCCTTAAAAGAGCTCCAAAGGTAAAAACTGCTAGGTTTGTTTCTTTAGCAGAAGACAAAATGGTGGACAGAGAGAAATAAGACATGTTCTCTAAACACTGAATGACAGTGAGATAATGCACAATGTACATCATGCAGGGATAATGTTTGTAGTTAGGCTCATATCACTCACCCAAACACTGTACTGGAAATTTAAAAACAAGATCACAATATGAAACAGTGCAGCAGTGATGACTTGATCGCACAAGCTTTTACAGCTTCATAATATTTCAGTATGTACCACATTTATTTTTATGTTGACATTCACACTTTGCATAGTAAGACTTATAAACATTAATTGCATAAAACTATATGAATACTTAACCATGTATTAACATAATAGTATTTTCTATATTGATAGAACAGTTTTGCCGTTGAATGATCAGATGCTTTAGGATGCATTTGGCTGGATTTAAGCGATTTCCTTCTCCAAAAGAAACTAAAATGCCAGTAAATCAAAACAAATGAGTCAATATGGGGAAAAAAAGACATATCTCCCTTACTTTTATCTCCCTTACATCTCAAGGATGCTGTTGTCTCACCTGTTTCATCTTGTGAATTTTAGGAGAAATATATGAGGAACAAAATAGAAACTAAAATGAATCTCAATTTTGTCTCGAAGCAGTATGGGCTATGGTATAGGGTGATACTTTGTGCAACAAATCACACTTTAAACTGGCAATACAAGCTATAAATTAATTAACTAAAGTAACGTTAAATTATATTCCTATTATAACATTCAAGGTGAATTGCTTACAGTAGAAATATCATCCTTTCTTTTGCCAAACTTTACATATTAATCAGCTTCACATTTTTCACTAGTTTCTAAGAGAGTTTCTGGGTTTTACGTCACAGAACAATATTTCTCAATATTTCTGCTCATTTTCAAGCAATACGTGTCCAACAGACAGACCATCTGATCACCTCGGTGTGGTACACTTTAAAACAAGGCTTTCAGGAAAGGCGGTATCAGTACAAGAACACTATTGAGACTCGTCCATGAAAAGTGCAAGAGAGAAAAAGGAAATGACAAAGCAGACATCTGTCACATGACTGGCTAGACTTCTGAGACAGACGCTTGCTAAGACAATATAAAGCACATATCCAAAGCAGAAGGTCCACTTCTAAAAGTTTATGTATAAACAAATAAAGAAAATAAACACTGGTCTAGGTGGCTAATAAATAAAATGGATAGCATGATTCACACGTTATAATCAAATTTCTACACCATGCTGATTCACATTTTATTTATAATCCAGTATAATCTCATAAATAAACTCAAAAAAACTTTTAGTTTAAAGGCTGAGTGAAACTGTGCTGAGTGTCTCTGCCTCTCTGAACAGGAAGACCCAGTTTCCTCTCTCTGGCTGCTGCTCCTAACTTGGGCTGAACATCAGGAAGCTCAGACGCCATGAGATTCCAAGGGGTAATTTAGAGCCTGGCTACAAACATCCGCTTTGTGAAATCCATAGATAATCACTACATGACTCTACCATAGCAATGCGTAAAACAGGGATCACACTTACAGCATCAAATTTCATAGAGACTTTGATGAAGTAGTTTCACTCAATGTCCTTTTAATATAATAATAAGAGACCGATTTAAATGGCTTTACAGAATAGAAAGATATTTATTTGAAAAACATATTTGTAAAATCTATTTGTATGTTTTCTACACAAAATTTGTTAATTAAAAACAACAATAAAATAATTTCTTCCATGAGTGAGATGCCACAGTGTCCTCTTCTTCCTCTGTAAAAAGTACAAATCTTTTTATTCCTCATGTGAGACTGAGCAAGGTGTTACTTTGCCGTTAAGTCTGTGGACTCTGACCTTCACACTACAGCGCAGGAGCGTGGTTCTCTGAAGGGGTTGCTGCCTGTGGGGACTCCGACCAGAAGAGCGTCTTTGCCTGCGTTCTGCAGACAATACTGTTGGAGCTCAGCAGCCGCCTGGGACACCTAAGAAGACAAACAGCGACTCATTTATTCATATGTTAACACTTTTGGATGATTAATTAATGGATAAAAAATAATTATTTATGAATCACTTATGGATTATGAATATTAATAACTGTTGTGGAATCTTCATGGCCATGTTGTGGAAAAACGTTCCTGCAGCACTAAAGGTGTTCTTTTTAGCTCTTTTATGTATCTATAACCTTCCTCCTATGGAAGGTTTGACTTTCAGGACACTGCTGCAGAGCATCTGGAATAAAATCCCTTCATAAACAACTTCAAAAATGTTGTTCTTTGTTGATGTAGAGGAGACTTTGACATTACAAGGAAAGTTTCTGACCTCAAAACATGAAGACACATACTAGCGTGATTTGTGACACCACAGAAATTTAGAAGCCAACCGCTCTCTAATAAGTAGCCAAAAAAAGAGTGATATGCAGCCTCCAAACTTATACAAAGAGAATGGATGTCATCACAAAGTGGAAAGTTATGCTTATTTATAGCTTATAAATTATATGTAAAGCATTGGTGAATGCTTTGTTGTCCCCTAATAAATAATTATAAACCATTCATAAAATGTGACATCAGACATTACCATTATTATAATTATTTTGCAGAAGCAGTCCAAAATGAATTAATACAATAAATACCATAAAACTAAAAGCTAAAGTATGACACTTATGCAATATTTTTCATCATGCTCTAAATTCATAATACTTGAATGTATTTTGAAATGTTAAGCAAAAGACTGCTGTCCAACTAAAACACACCATGACATCATAATAAATAGTAATGTGGAACAAGTAAAGTGGACGACAATAGATAAATGTATTAAATATAATACTATAACTATTGGTAATTTAGTTACTGTATTTGAAATATCATAATTAAACAAATTACGTAAATAAATTAGACCCTGAAATCGCATGTTCTTTAAATATCTTAGCTTTTTCGCAACATCTTCTTTATTCTTGCTTCTTCTTTACCTTGATTCTTTCCACACTGGCCTCAAGCTTCAGTTGCTCTACCATCCTTCTCATGCTGGATAAATTGGAATTAGAGGTCATATTGTTGCAAATTGTTCTGGGAGAGAAGAATTACTTCTAAATAGTTCCTTCAGTCTTTCAGCACAGCAGTTGACTCCACCAATAGGTAGTGAACGCTGGACAAGAAAAAGCAGAGCGGCTGAGTTTCTTTCCAGTGACCTCAGCCCCCTCCACTACAGGAACAAGGAGAGAGCACACAGACCTCCCAGCGTCAGACACACTTTCAAATTGCTTTAGCTTTGTCTTAGAAATGTGAAATGAATCTGTAAATGGATTTGTATTGTTTATATTGCAACATAGCAGCTACAACTTTCTAGACCTGTTTAGACATTTAATTTTTTATTATCATTTAATCACCAAGTTTATTTAGAAACACAACACTAGTAAAATCTTGCACACAACACATTCCCCATGTGTTTTAAATTCACGAACAAGTGAAACTTGTTGAGGTTATTGGATCTACATTTTTTATGAAAGCATGATATACCCTACAACAACAGTATCATTCTTTTCAGTAACAAACCTTTTGTGAAAAACTTGAATTTATGTGAAAACGTGAAATTACAATTAAATTATTATTCTTTATATTAATTATTTAAATGTTGATTTTATTCATGTTGTTTTGAATTTGGTCTTGTATTTCACACTAGTCATCTTTTTTTCTTCATTCTTGTCATTTCCTGTATGTTTTCCACAGATACAACTCCCGAATCAAAGCGCATGCGCCAAACAGCCGGAAAGCGCTGTGAAACGTCGTGCAGCTGAACTGCAAATTACCGACATACAAGTAGCATTTGAATGCAGCGTTCCCCTGATCCCTAAGACAACGCTGTGTTCTCGTGTCCTCATTGGTCCGCAGGTAATTACCTGGATTGGCTATAAGTAACTTTTGCATGAAGGTAAGTCCTACAGGAAGTAGGAGAACCTTCCCCAGAGAGCCAGCACATCTGAGGTGGGATGTCGAGGTGTTCTGAAATATGAGGTAAAAGTTTACTCCCTGTTCCTGGGCGCTTTAACTTGAGTTTTGCAGACATGGTGGAGGTATTTTCAGGGCGGACACTCCTCAATAAGGACGGGGACTTAGTGGACCCTGAAGAAGCGTTGAGGAACAAAGTGGTGGGGATCTACTTTTCTGCAGGATGGTGCCCTCCGTGTCGGGACTTCACACCCATCCTGTGTGACTTCTACACAGAGCTGGTTGAAGAGAGTGATCCTCCCGCTCAGTTTGAAATAGTTTTTGTCTCCTCCGATAAATCCAGCGATGATATGGTTGAATATTATCATGATATGCACGGAGACTGGCTGGCTCTGCCCTGGACGGATGATTACAAACAGTAAGTATTAAAATTTAAGACAAAGTGGCAGTTCAGTTTAGTAGCTACTCATAATGTATTGTTAGTGCTTTATTTGTTTTATATCTCATTAGGATTTACTCTGTTATTG
Source organism: Helostoma temminkii (assembly GCA_900302695.1). NCBI lineage: Eukaryota > Metazoa > Chordata > Actinopteri > Anabantiformes > Helostomatidae > Helostoma > Helostoma temminkii. Next base: position 20,573 of record OMLM01015031.1, on the reverse strand, counting down.
GCTGTGCTGCATCTTATGTAAAATGCTTATGAGGGTCACCCTCTCAGGGATTAGGATTAAGTGCAGTGCAGACAAGCCACCTCTAACAGTTCACTGTAAAAGTGATTAAAACACTATCAAATGCCAGTTTAATGGTTTATATTAGTGCATATATTTATGCTTGAATGTCCTGGTCGCAGTTTTGAATCATGTCATCTTTTGTTTGGTTTGTTTTGTACATACTTTTATTTATTTAAGTGAAAGTCTTACATTCAAAGTATTGAGTAAAAGAGCAATCCATTACAGCTAACAGTTCTTAAAACTATCAAGAACCTCATAATCTTGGATTAGGCTGTGTGTTTCTATTATTATTTTTATTACTGGTGAAGAAGCTGATTATTTGCATAAATGTGTAGTGGTGGACATGTTTATTTATATTGTTAATTTTCCAGAGAAGTGAAAGTTTAAATGTCAACAATCCAAAACCCAAAGATACTGATGTGTCAGTCACATAAGACAAACAAAGCAGCAAGTTGAATAGAGGAAATGTTCAACGTTTCAAATCATTAATTTGTGCTCAGGTTAATATCCAGGTGATAAACTAATTGGCTAATGTGTAAGCAAGCAGCATTTCATTGCTGTAGCTGTAAAGTAGATGAGTCAATAACAGTGTGTGAAATGTTTTAACCTTATACTTTAGTTTATAGTTATAGTCTATAGTTTTGTAAGTAAAATGTGAGTGCAGTAAAATGTACTGTTTCTTTCTCTGAGGCGTGTAGTTGAAGTGTATAAGTAGCAAAGAATGAAAGTATTAGACCCGAGATGATGAATGTTTTAGTCAGGCACCAGGAAGTTAATTGACAGAGCTTATTTTAGCTAATTCTTCATGCAGAAATACCAAATATATACTATACTTAAGCTAGTTTTTCTTATGTGATTGCAAACTGAATACATTTGAGTTTTTGAATGAGTTGAATAAAACAAGCTATTAAAAATGTCACATTGACATGACAGTAAATGTTTCACTAGTTCCTGACAAATTATTGACCAAACAACAGATATTAAGAAAACTGGCAAATTTATATTGAAAACAATCATCAGATACAAACCTATTGACAATATTAAAGCTGATTATTTGTTTTGCATATTACATATTTATCTGTAAACAGTTTAGCTATAATTGACAGGTAAATGTAGTAGAGTAAAAGGACAATAGTTCTACCTGAAGTACAAAATACGTCAGTATTTCATTGGTATAAAGTATAAATACTGTAGTAAAGTCACATTTACTGTAAGTATAAAAGTATCAGTATCCACTATACTGTCATTTACTGTGGTATAGTATTTGATAACTACTACTGATGCATTAAAATGTAAGTAGTAGTAGTAGTGTTGGCTGACTCAGATTGAGACAATTCTTGCAATACTAAAGTAAAAATACTACAAAGTGTTTGTTTTACACTTTACTTTTTATGTCTCCTTTTTCTCAGTGAGTTGAAGCAGCGCTACAAGATCACAGCGGTTCCCAAACTGGTAATCGTGAAGGAAAACGGTGAAGTGATCACAGACAAGGGCAGGAAACAGATCAGAGACCGAGGACTGGCCTGCTTCAGGTCCTGGTTGGACGCTGCAGAGATCTTTCAGAACTTTAAGGTTTAGGAAACAACAACAAGGAAAATGTCAACCTGTCTGTTTCCTGATAAGAGCAGTGAACAAAACCAAGTCAAATATTTCTACATTCACTTTAGCTCTTATTTTTCCCTTTTCTTGTCAAATACTTTAACATCTTAAGCACTCTGATCTGAAATCTTTCAAGTGACACAATCTGATAAAGGAAAATGTTGCTTTACTTGAGCTGCTCACACGTTTGATGTGGAGTTTTCAATTAGATATTGGTTTGTTTTATAGGTTGTCAAACCAAACCGTTTAGAAAAAGTGCTTTTAAATGCTGACTTTTACCAAACATCCTATGCATTTAAGACAATCCTCAGGTGTGTTGGCTCCTTTGATACAAGTAAGCTACTGTACTTTTCCTGTTCAAATATGTAAAATTATGTTCTTCATAAGCTAAAAGATATTAAAGATAACTTCTTTTTCTTTTTTTTTTTTTTTTAAGAGAGCTTGCCTTTGTCTTGTAGTTTGACGTAAGCTGCCTGTATAATTGTATATTGTTTTTTATGAGTTAACAGATTATTAAAGATATGTATATTCTCTGATTTTTGGTGCAGATTTGTTGTCATTCTTTGACTGATCTCACATATCTGTTCTTCAACATATGTCCCACAGTTTGCGAACAAACAAATCATTCCCTTTTGTCTTGTTAAAATGCGGAAAGCCCGCGGGACATTGTTTCCAATGTGCTAGCACTTGCACATCATTGGCCCTAATTGCATTTTCCCTTGTGTTCACACTGCTGTTATCACTCTGTATATAAAACATCCAACAGGTGTGATGACACAATGATGAGTCTGCACAGACCAGTCTAGGAGTGTCTGCTTTGTTGTAATAAATGCTGTAAATCTTCAAAGGACGTCACACTAAGTAATGCCCCGAGGCCTGAGGCTTCATTCAGGAATACATTTGGCCCAGCACTGTTGTGCTTCACCTGTCTGATCAAGTGTGTTCATATCGCCCTTCATTACAGGCACGTCTCATAGGGTTGTAGAGAGAAAACGCTTTCTTAGATCTCACAGTTTATCAAAGAATAAAATGATGCAATTCCTCAAGGTAAAAGGGAAAGAAAATAAAGCGCTCGACTCAGATTGGTCTGTCAGGAAGAGACGCCGAAAACCTACAGACGTCTGCTGCACTTCAAAGTGACTGTGATATCGAGTAGAAACTGAACTTTGCATGATCTACAGTCTAGTTTGCATCATTGTCCCTCTGGTGTTTCCATTCAGAGTTTTGGTAGTTGCAGTTTTGTGGTCCTCCATGTGGGGTCACTATATGATAATAAAATATGGTCTGTTTACTGCTAAATGTCGGGTATGAATAATGAGTCAAATTTCACCTTTAGAGCTTTGTGACAATGTGACATCATACAGCCAATTTCCTATACTTACTGCACTTAGATGTTAGAGCTTCCTGAAATAGGCATATTGGGAAGAGGCTCAGGGCCCCAAGAGACCAGTGACCACAAATAGGTGCAAAAAAAAATAAAACTAAGAGGCACAATTTTACAATGGAATGACCAAAAGCTGGACTACAAAGAGATGCAATATGCATTCAAAGATGCACACAAGGTTGTAAAGAGTAAATCAAAGTGTAACATGTAGGAATCCAATCATGGCCCATTATGGAACTTACACAAGTGTGATGTGGAAACTTGAAACCTTTTCACTTAAGCAGGAGACATCCTGATTCCACCAGACAATTTATTAAATAAAAACATATTTGAGATTTTAAGTTTTAATTGATGGAGAAGAACAATTTCTAATAAGGTAATTTGAAATTTTTGTGGAAAAATCATGTAAGATGAAAATTATTTTCTGGGTCTGCTCGGCACAGTCATGGGCCTGAGAGGCCATGGGGTCCCAGGGGGAAGGGCCCCCACACGTGTGGATAAAATTTTGGTACCCATCTGTTAATGACAGAAAAACTCACAATGAAAATCAGACTGAATTAAAATGGTGATTCAACAGCAGTATTTAAAAAACAAATTAATGAAACTGGCCTTGATAAAAATGATGGTACCCCTACAAAATAATTTGACCATAGAGACCAACTAAAACTTAAAGTGTGTCCTTAATATCACAGGTGTCTTCAAACTTGTAATCAGTCAGTTTGCCTGTTTAGACAGTGGAAGGTAGTCACTGTGCTTTTTGGTATCATGGTCTGTACCACACTGAACATGGACCACAGAAAGCCAAGGAGAGAGTTGTCTCAGAAGATTAGAAAGACAATTATAGTCAAACATGTTAAAGCTAGTAGCTTTAACATGTTTGTATAAGATCATATCCAAGCAGCTTGATGTTCCTGTTACTGCAGTTGCACATATTATTCAGAAGTTTAAGGTCCACGGGACTGTAGCCAACCTTCCTGGACGTGGTCACAAGAGGAAAATTAAAGAGACAGATAATGTGAATGGTAACCAGAACAACCAAAGAGATTAGAGGTGAACTTCACCATCCGTTGCTTTTTGAGCCAAAGTTTACTTAATGGAATCAAATCATATAAAATGCCAGAATACATATTGACAAGCCACAAAGCTTTTGGGAAAATGTCCTTTGGACAGATGAGACATGGTGGAACTTTTTGGCAAGTGACATCAGCTCTATGTTCACAGACTCAAAAATTAAGCATACAAAGAAAGGAACACTGTACCTACTGTGGTACAAGGATGAGGCTCGGTTATGCTCCGGGTCTGCTTTGCTGAGGTAACCCCAGATTTGGGTGCCTGTCTGTCACAGGGTAAATCTGCAGAGTACAATGAAATCTCAAGACTATCAAGGCATTCTGGAGATAAATGTGCTGCCCAGTGTCAGAAAGCTTGGTCTCAGTAGCAGGTCATGGGTCCTCCAACAGGATAATGACCCAAAACACAGCTAAAAACATGGAGAAGAACAAAACACTGGACTATTTTGAGGTGGTCTTCTACAAACCCTGATCTAAATCCTATTGAGCATCTGTGAAAAGAGCTGAAACATGCAGTTTGGAGAAGGCACCCTCCAAACCTGAGACAGCTGGAGCAGCTTGCTCACGAGGAGTGGGCCAAAATACCTGTCGACAGGTGCAGAAGTCTCATTGAGAGTTACAGAAATCGCTTTATGGCAATGATTGCTTCAAAAGATCGTGCAACAAATTATTAAGGGTACCATCATTTTTGTTTTGTTTTTTATTCTTCTGTTAAAACCACATTTCAAAAGCAATGTCCGATTGTCATTCATTCATTCATTCATTCATCTTCTGAACCACTTAGTCCCCGCAGGGGTCACGGGTGTGCTGGAGCCTATCCCAGCCAGGTTAAGGGCGAGAGGCGGGGTACACCGTGGACAGGTCGCCAGTCCATCGCAGGGCCAGATACAGACAAACAACCATTCACACTCTCACTCACACCTACGGGCAATTTAGAGTCTCCAGTTAACCTGCATGTCTTTGGACTGTGGGAGGAAGCCAGAGTGCCTGGAGAGAACCCACGCAAACACGGGGAGAACATGCAAACTCCACACAGAAAGGCCCTGGCCGACCCCGGGAATCGAACCCAGGACTTTCTTTGTCTGATTGTCATTCTGTAATTTTTTTTGTTTGTTTGTTTGTTTTTTCAGTGAGAATTTTGAGTTTTTCTTTCTTTAACAGAAGGGTAGTAAACTATTTTGTCCACATCTGTAAGTGTTGTTGTCTAAGAATCATAAAGCTCTGTTAAAAGACACAACATGACTACAAAAAGTTGGAATTGACAAAAACATAAAACACAACATAAAACCATAAAGCAAGTTGCTTTATGTTTCTTTCAGTCTGGGGGTCCTACTGTAGAATATAGGAGTGGTGGTGACCTTTAACCTGTCTGCGGCCTGGGTTTTTTCATAAAAGTTTGCTTATTTCTATTTTGTACAAACACTTTTACAATTAAACACAAACGTACATTGTACTGTTTAGTGTTTAAGTGTATGATAAAATATGTGTACATTATTCTTAAACTGGTTGTTCTGCACAATGAGTACTTCTTTTCATAGGCCAGTACTTTTGTAACTACTATCATATGCATATTTCTACTTTTTTGGTAATAAGTGATTCACTGGTATCACAGGCGTGGAGGAATATACCGTCTAACATGAATCACCACGCAGTTACAACTGAAAATCACCCAGATTGTATCCATATGTGACTGTGTGAGGAAGAAACTTCAGCTCCTCTGATGTTTTGCAGGCTATTTGCCTCCTGCCGGCTGCCTCACTGGTTGCAGAGTATGGCCCTTGGGTCAGTTGAGATTAAAACAGATATTTATGTCGACTTCACATTGGGGTCAGTCGAACTTCTTGTTGGCTTTACAAATGAAAGGCAGTAGTGTTTCCTGCTGCTGTAACGGTGTCTTGAGTCAACTAACAAGGATGTCTTTATGTGAGAGCCTGAAGGGAAGGAGGCGGGGAGCTGGGTGGACCGGCAGACCTGGACGGTTTGAGCGTCTGTGTAAAGGTAACCACATTAGAGAAGAGATACAGCAGGACTTCCGCTAAGAACCTTCAAAATAAGATACTAATTAGAGAACTTGAATATGTATCTTTCGCAGCTTCGTATAAGAATAACACGTGTGTGGCAAAATAGGGGGCTTTTTTTCAGTGTATCAGTGAGCTAGAATGCCTTATCACAAATAAAATTAAGTGTTGTACAACTGTCCCCAAGATTACTGTTAAAATTTGTATAGTAGCGTATTTTTCAGAATCAAAGTGCATGATACAGTTATAGAAATAATGAAGCAGTGTTGAAGATAGATGAGTTCATGTCAATATATACATTACTATGACATTGAAATATCTGCAATATAGTCTCGGTCTAAGCTAGCTAAGTCTTAGCTAACTTTGGCTCCAGAGTCGACTTGTTACCTGGCAACCTCTCCATGACAACAAGTTTCAGTCCAGGATTTAATGTCTGTGAAAGTTAAAAGTTCGCTTCTTTTTGTATGAATTAAACCAACCGTTTATCGTTAGTTAAATAAATCGTTAATACGGTGTAGGGGTGCTGGTAGGCATATTTTGCCAGTGTGGACAAAGCCAGTATATTGCATTCCCGCTTCCCACTCTTTTTGTAAAGTAACTCTAGCAAACTGATTCGCTAGCTGTTGTAAACCTTTCCGCTATTATGGGCTGTGGCGAGTACTTTAGTTTTTATTTTGAAGGCAGCAGCTGCCATGTTCCGGTGTTACTCTGCCTCTCACGGTCGTACAAATGGTCACACCCGCTCCTACACTCAAGTGTCGGTATAGGACCGGCTGCAGGACAGGACCGGGACCGGAACCGCAGCTCCTGGACAAAACCTCCAACCTCAGCATGGACTGAACTAAGACTTCTGGAACAAGAGGTAAGTTTGCCGAGTGAGAGAGCATCTTCACACTGTAAATTACATGTGGCTTGTCGATAGCCATGAAGCAAAATAATATTTTAATTGTGTGCTAATGGTGAGTTTGCGCTAATAATTCTGACGCTGCTCTTTAATGTTGTTCTGTTTATAGGTGTCATTGCGCTTATTTTTGTGCAAAATAGCTGTCAGTTGTCATGAAATCAAGTCATATTTCCTTAAAACACACAGACACACTTCTGTGAACGCAGACACAGGCAAAATGTGAATAAATTTCAAAATAATGTGCTTTTTTATTCTCCCTTTTGTTTTTGGAGCTATTCAGAGTGTGTTGGTTTCAACTAAAGATTGTATTCATATATTTGCTCTACATATCATATATATTTAATATAAATGAAATAATAAATAGTAATAAAACCAGCCAGTTTGTCAGTGTGTGAGTCATGCTTTAGGTCTTGAAAGCAATATCACATAAGGCTAAAAAAAACGCCCTCAGTGATTTGTAGTGGGTAGACCCAGATAATAAAATTACATGCACTCAGTGAAAGTGCAGGCTGCTTTTCCACAGTGTTCTTCTCTGCAGCTCGCTCACACACAAACACACACACACACACACACACACTCGTGCATACAGTGCACACGGCATATTGAGTGAGCTGGAGGTTTTTATCAGAGAAATGGCTTTAATCCTGCTTAGTGCATTTCCTAACAGGCACCTAGAACCGCTGAAATATTTGGCAGAGTTGTTTTTCTCATATTGGAAGAATGAAACTGGAGATTATGTGGGATTTGATGCTGTTTAGCTAGCAGAAAAGAGGAGGACTTTGGAGAGTTTACACATAATGTATGCTTGGTTTATATAATTATAGGCCTTATATGAGTGACTGATAAAAACCGATGTGATACATGATGACATATAGCTACCAGGAAGATAAAGTTGCCCACCTGAGATTTTTAATACATGTGTGTATCTGTCCTAAGTGTGTGTTCAGTGCACGAGTCTGGGAGTGTGTGTGCTCTCACTTTCTGGCCTTACATATTCTCATGTTTCACAGATCATGTAACAAATCGTTCGGGACATTTACCCAGTGACATTTAATGTTGCTGATGTAACGTCCTTGCAGCGTATTGACAAATTGCCTCTGATTATATTATAGTTGCCCTTGCTCATTTACCGCAGATGATGCCAGTTTATAAGAAGCTATTAAATTAAATGGAGAGCTTATGAATGGCAATGAAGGGTATACACTGTTGGCTCAAGGGCTGACTGTCAGTTTAACTCACATAAACCATGTATGAACAATCACCAGCGGAGGACGGAGCTCGTTCAGTTACAATTGATATAATATTACAAAGACCTGTTTTAACTGGTTTTAACTTTAATTACAAAGGAACTACAGTTGAGAAGTGTGATTGTTGTCTGGTGAGGCAAAAAACGACTTTTGGCCCTAACTGAACTTTTTAAACTTGTTACTGTTTACAGTTGTTAACATCTTTGTGTGGGAGACCACACCGGTTATACAAGTATTACAAAGGTGTGTATGCGTAATTGCAGTCGAGTAACTACAAGATAAACAGATGTTATATAGGGACACGCAGGACTTAGTTATTTAGTGACAACCTCAATTGTTTGCTCTCTTGCCATCTCTATTATAAGCTGTATAATTTTCCACTTGTACAATCACTGTCAACATCTGTGAAGCATGTGGCAAAGGGTGTCTTACATACCAAGATTTATTATTTTGAGCCATAATTATGCAGAGATGAGCTGTTCCCTATCAGAATTATATTGTGGTTTTCATTGTGTTTTAGTGAATGAGGGAGTACCCACTAATTTCCACTGTCTGCCCAGAAATATATATATAAAACAGTAGAAATGGGTGTTGGTTTGAGTGGATCACAAATAGTTTTGGACTCCAGCAGGCACTAAAATCAATTTTTGTGCTCCCGCTGTTCATTTTGATTTAAAATCAGAGCAACTTGTTTCTGATGGCTGACAGATGTTTTGTTTTTAGACGCTAACAAATCACAACTGCATTGTGTTTTGAGAGCAGTAGTGTTGTGTTTGGAAATTAAATATATAACCTTATATGGACTGTTAAAATGGTGACATAAACCCATAACAGCTTAATACACTAGTTCTCTGTGAACAAAGTAAAGTTGGTTGTGATTAGAAAACTGTGGCTCATTTACACATCCAGCAGAAACGGTGCAACATCAGCGATTGTTAATCGGTTGCTGTTTTATTGGCACCTGGCAATTTAAGTCCTAACTCATTTTCATTTCAGCTCTATTTTGGTCTCCACTTGTAAGGGAAATATCTGCTCTTCAAAAGATTTGCTGTGTTCAGTAGCTAGCTGCTGACATTGCCAGGCTGCTGTTTGGTGCTGGCCAGGTAGCATAAAACTACTGCCTGTTGCTGGAAATCCTGTAATCTAATCACATTTTATTTGTTTCGATACAATATAAGTGTGAACAAACTGTGCACTTTGAGGACCAGTGGAGAGAAAGGGAGAGAAGGAGGAGGTGAGGTGGGTGGCAAATGTCAACACAGGACACTTGTAGTGAAGTAGAGGAGTGTTTTTTTTAAGGGCTTTCCAGATGGCACGTCGACAGGAAAGATCCGGGGAAACCGGCCCCTAATGAATGGGAGGGAGAATCACCTGAGGGGACAGGAGACATCAAAGGAACCTTTCTCTGCTTCTTTCCTTCCCTCACACTCACTTTATACTGACTTCTCTCTTCATTTTCGTCTCACACCTGTATCTATCTACCCACTTAATAGTTCCCCTAAAGTAATATATGGATATAGTTGATGCAGACACCAGCCTTCATTTAAAAAAAAATCTTAATTAATCTGTCCTTTCCTGTCCTTGATTTCCTCCCTGAAGGACTTCCTCATTGCTACAGTAAAATAGCTGGAGGGCAAGTTCAGACAGAGCTGTCTGACAAGACACATTGACATTCACTGAGGTCACAATGCATATAAATGCATTAACATCATTGACCTGTAAAAAACACACAACCCACTAGGGACTGAGTGGAGACACGACAGAGGTATACAAACAACAGACAGAGCAGATTTTAAATCTGTGTGCTTCAGTGTTTTATCTGGTTTGTAATGCTCACAGAGGTCATGTCGAGTGAGTGGGTGCATGTGGAAGGAGGTTGTGGAAGAAAGGTGCTGTTTAAAAGATTAATGCAGGCTCCATACACCATCATATAAACATGTGCATGTGTGTACATTTGGGATGATAATTTAAATCTGGGAGATAAAGGAGAAGGCAGAGTTGACATTTCACGGCCTTTAAGAACAATGATGTAAGTTTTCCACGTTAACAGAAACTCATTTAGCTAATTATTGTAATTTGGAAAATCTATTAGCACTTTCTCAAATGTTCCATTAGTTGTGTCTCAATCTCTCTTTGGTCAACACCAAGTCGAAGTTACATTATTGTGGTGAAGTAACATTGTGTAAACTGTTCAACTCACTTAAAGGGATACTCCTATAATTTTACATGTCAAGGTTTGTTTACTTATTATTGCCGAATAGTTTCCACCCTGCGGATACGGCTGTATAACATCTTCTGTGGCTCTGGAGGAGTTTTGTTAAGGCTGTGATGATGTCATTGGGGGGTATCTCAGTTTGACTGCACATTTATTTTGCTTGGAGATGCTGTATAACCTGCTCACGGCAGAGAAGATGAGAACAGGTGTATTAAAGAACAGGAATGTATCCTGCATTCCACCACGGGGAAGAAGCGTCGAGGTCCTGGTTCTGCATGCTCACTGGAATTGCTTACTTTACTAGATTTAAATGTGAATGTTTTCTCCACTGATGGTCCAAATGTCTGCTGTGAGAACGGGTTTGTTGGTTGCATAATATGAATTGTGGGATTCAGTGTTTATGGAAATAAAAAGTCTAAAAGACAGAACATTTCAAGCTGAATTTTGGCTCGACACAGGAGGTCAATAGGAGTTCTGCTGTACAGTGAAGCATTACAGTTTAGCAGCATCACAGTTCTTGTATGCATAGCATAACCACATCATTAGATGAAAGTCTGGTACACGATCATACCATATCATCAGTCTTATTCTTAAAATAAATGTCTTTATATTTTTCATTCATTTCCACTTAATGCTTTGCTAAATATGAGACTATTCTGTGCAGTTGCCATAATTAAGTTGTTTCATTTACTGTGGCAGAGAGCAAAGATTGCAGTTTTGTAGATGTGTGTGTAAAAACAAAAGCTTGTGGAAGAAAATGCAAGCAGCTCATGCTGGCCAATGACACCCCTTGAAGTCCTCACATTGTATCTTAAAGCCATCGCAGACACCATTTGTAGTTATTTTCAGGAGACCTAGCTGTGTTTAAACGTTAAGCTACATCAGAAACACTTTTCTCTTGCAAGTGCTGCAATTTTATAAAAGTAAAACGCTAAGACTCATTTTGATGGTAGTACTATGCAGTGGAAAGTAGTGCGTCTCAGGGGAAAAAAGACAATATTTTTAAAAAGCTGACATTTTTGAGCATGCATGCATTGGTTGAAGTGTTAAACGCTGATAAGATGTGGGATTCTCTGTGGTCTGTTTCTTTCTCTTTCCTCACACTCACACTCTCTTTCACAAACACAGTCACATTTTATGCATCTGTAAATTGCTTACACTGTATGCTCTCAGTGCGTACATTACTTTTCAAGAGTGGGCTTAAATATATCAAATGCCAACAAAGATCATTTTTAAATCTGACAGCAGGACTGAGTTGCTACATTTGTCATGATGAGAGGGTCAGAAGGTGACTTGTCAAATGCCTCAGTCTTTCACAGACTGACCTGTGTTGGGTGTAGAGCAGAGAGGAGCACACACAGAAATAACATGTCACCTGCGTGTGATTTCTGCATTACTAGTGTGACCGTGAACCAAAAATGAGACTGAGACTGAAGAAATTCATTCTTTCTGGTTTTTTTTTGACAGGAAACTCTTGTGGCTCTCCTCACTCTACACTCTCCAATCTTTTCTCGCACATTTTTTTATTATCAATTATCATTTTCACAAAGACACACAGAAATCTTAACAGGTGTTAAAAGGGTAACAGTACAAATGGAAAAGATACACACATATTCCCACATAGATCCACGCAAAGTTGAGGCACACGCAAATGTGGGGAGAAAGCTGCAGCAGAAGGGAAGGAAGTGATTTTGGAGGCTGAACCAGATGCTGCAGAGCTCTGCAGCATCTGGTTCAGCCTCCAAAATCACTTCCTTCC
>OMLM01015030.1:7748-54014 GCA_900302695.1 Helostoma temminkii | reverse complement strand
AAACAATAACTCTGTGACTGAAAATCAGCTAAACTATCAATCAGCTCAGTAAACTGAAAAAATACTTCAAACATTTTCAAAGTTGTCCTGTTTCCTAGTGAGAGAAACACACACATGATAGATGGTATTCCAATTACTGGTCTCAGGGAGACACCAAATTATCTATTGGACAAATGCAAACAGCAGATTGAAGAATCTTTGTCAATGGCCCTTTGTGGCACTACTACCTGGGGACACCAATGTCATGTCAGCTGTGCTCTTCCTTGAGAATGGAGGCTTTTAGCAATTTGGAAAAGTTTATGTCATTGTTAAGGAAACAAAAATCTGTATATAAATATAAAGGATTTCTCTGACAGAGTACTGTTTCAATAATTAGAGGGCTTCATGTTGAAAAATATAGTTAACTCATTAAAAAAGAAAACTACTTTTAGGTGATTGGGTGGAGGATTTCAAGTGATTCATTCTAAAACTGTGACCACAGTCTGGCACACTAATGAACACAGATACATTTTTAGCAAATTTAGGAATTTTAGGGATAGGGATTTTTTATATTAACTATTATATTAACTATTGTAGTGGACTGAATACATTCCGATTTCTGCCTCATGTGTATATTTATTTATAAAGTAACTGAATTTATTCTTGCCACCACTATATTTAAATACTTTAAATACGAATGAAGTCGGATAAGTTTGAATAAAAAAGAACTAGACTAGAAATAGCTGACAAATAGCTGAGTACTTATTTCTGAAGTTGCCTCAACATAATCTATTCAGATTTTTGTTCCATGGCTTTCTCTTGAACTATTTGGATGAAAGACGAAAGAAATTAGACATGCAGACATAGTTAACCACCATCCACTTTTTAAACATTAGAACACTTTGCTGTGTTTTGTATTAATGGTGCTGCTACTCTGTCACCATTAACATTGGAGTCCGACGTCAACACACAGTTAGACAGCTCACTATGCCCATCTCTTTGTGTGACATGTCCTGAGGAACACTCTGCAGGGTAATTGAATAACAAAGAAAACACAATTCCACCAAAAATTAATGTTGAAGTAAGGCGGTGTATTTGAGCCACAAGCAGATATTTCCTACCTATACAGATGCCTCTGCGCCCTGTTATCCTATAAGGATAACAAGCAGTTCCTTAGGACATGTTGCAAACACCAGCCTTAAACTCCTTGCCTCACATCTTTCATTGTATCTGGCGCCGCTAGGGAGCCAAAACAGCAGGATGACACGCCAGAGGTGGATGTATGGGAGATCCTGAAGAATGCCCGTCCAGACGAGTATGAGAAGATTGCTTTTATGTACGGTATCACAGATCTGAGGGGTCTGCTGAGAAGGATGAAGAAAATTCCTAAAGAAGAGAAGAAGAGCGAAGGTAAATAAATGAGTTTGCAGTGAAGCAAACCTCCACAGGTGAATATCAATGTGTGTGTGATCTAATGAGCTTTTTTGTGAGGTTAGTTGTATTTTTTCAAAGCCTTTGCAAAGAAGCTTGAACCAGCCTATCAGGTGGATAAAGGAGGAAAGATTCGCCTGGTGGTTGATCTGGCTGACCCTACCGTTGAGCTGAAGTGGTACAAGAACGGACAGGAAATCAGGCCCTCTCCAAAGTATGTAATAATGTTTTCCTCCTGTCTCTTTCATGTCTTCTCCCTTTCAACATTGTACAAATGAAAAGCATTTTATTAAAAATGCCTTTCATTTGTCACATAATGGTTTACATTTTAAAGCATGCACAGATTTGTTCACTTTTCATCACTTTACCTCTATAACTTTTCAAATATTTGTAGTAAAAATATATTTACAAAAAAACATATGTTAATGTAAGGAAAAGGCTTCTGAACCAGAACAGTCTGGTATACTGTACAGAAATTCACTCCTACAATTTATTTTATATATAACTTGAGAAGATTAAGGCCAGTTATTTCTGCTTGACTGGTAAGTTTTGTAACTTTCTTATTTAGTGCAATTTAATAAGACATAAGACTTAATTCCAAAGTCAAAAAATACTGTATGTGCCACACATAACTACAGTGAAAATACCTCAGTGGAAACACAATTAAGACTTAATTGTGGCATAGAAACTTAACCTTTACAGTTATACAGTACATTACTATCTTTATTATATGCAGCCAGTCCTTTCCACAAAGACTAAGACAAACACATATTACATACATAATAGGAACTGTGTAGAATATATTGCCCCAGAGCTTCTTTGGGTGTAAATGCAGTGTATGATGTCAATTGTTGTCTTTAATTGCAATTAACTGCTTTACGTGTCCTCCATATAGGAAAAAGGTGGTACCTCCTTCACAGGTCTTTAATCATGTCTGGCTTTGGAACAGATTTAACAAAAATAAATCACATATGAATATTAGTAAATGGTCATGTACTTTTGTTTTTGTTTGTTTTGTTTTTGTTGTTTTTCCAAATCGACTGTGACGTGTAACAAGTAGTTACACTCAAGTTTTATTGAATGTAACTAGAATTTATTACCTCAATGTAAATGCAGTCCTAGTATTTTATTTTAGCACAAAAGTTCAGCTCGACAGATATTTCTGGAGTGATTCAGCTCATCGTTTTGGTTTTGGTACAGGTCAGGGGTACTTTGGGACATGTGTCTAAAAATAATGAGATATGTGATCTTGTAATAGGTGATCTTATCCCTCCTTGCTAGACAGGACCAGACAGGATTCAGCAAAAATTATTACATTTTTACTTTAAATTTGAATTTCTGTTCAAAGCCATTTAAGGTTAAAGCCATCTGGGGGGTTATTGCTATTTTCTGGTTTTGGCCTCCTGTGGCATTTTCTCCAAGGCTCCCTATTCTGAAGACTTCACTCTCTTTTGATCCTCATATTTGTTGTAACACTATTGCTGACTATGTATTTTACCCCTTGAAGCATGATGTCTCTCTGTCTTTGTCTGTCTGTCTGCCATAATTACTTCCTGTACACTGCCTGTGCTCCGGCTCCATTCTGGCTCCAATGGTGACCTTTAGTCAAAGGAAGTAAGTCCATGTGTCCAGTTATGATGCGACCCCATCTCTCTGTTTTCTGTGGTTTCTGAGTGTTCGATGCATGTTAACATATTTCTGCAGTTGTACACAGTATGTGATTTTGTGTGAAGTTTTGTTTTTTGTAGGAAACTATTGTACTTTCACTTAATACCAAAGTAAAATGAGGTTATATCTTTTGAACTAGGCCCTACTAGATACTGGCTGATTTTTTGCCTCATATTTACCCCACATTTCTTATCAGTGTTGTAACTAATGGACTTCCTGTTTAGGTTTATTTTTGAGCATAAGGGCACTCAGAGGATTATGGTCATCAACAACTGCACAACAAATGATGATGCAGCCTACTCTGTAGCTGCAGGAGATGAGAAGTGCACCACAGAACTGTTTGTTAAAGGTATCTCAGTTCATGTTTCAGCATTATTCAACTTAAGACAGACACAGATATGCTGCAGATTTGTGTGCATGCCAGCCAGAGCCTTTCCTACTCTCTTGTCTTACAGAGTTGCCAGTTAAGATTGTAAAAGGTATTGAGGCAGTGAAGACCACAGTGAACGAGAGAATTGAGTTGGAGTGTGAGGTGTCAGAGGAAGGGGCTCAAGTCAAATGGTAAGACTATAAAAGCATATCAAGAGTAAATGAGTTGCAAAAAGCCAGCCTTGTCTTTCATAAATTGCCTTTTAGTTTAATATGAGAGTAAAGTTTCTAAAAATAACTAAAACTTGAGCTTAAATAAGATAGTTTTAAAATGAAATTGCTTCTAAATTCAGTACAACTCACTAAATTCTAATAAATGTCTCTGAAATTCATAGTCAGTCCCAAGAGGACCATAGTAAATACAAGGAAACCAATAAATGCTCCCTGTATTAAACTGACACATGTGTTTTTTAGAACACTGTGTTTAGCACTTATAGGTTGTTTGCAGCTCATTTACCCATCAAGTGTGATCATATATGTGAGAATTTAAAATGCTCCTGACCCCTTCAGGATGAAAAATGGTGTTGAGGTGCCAACAGGAGTGCGCTCTAGATACCGAGTTAAGTGTGAGGGAACCAAACACTTCTTGGTGATTGATGACGCCTCTAGAGAGGATACCGGGACATACTCCATCATGGCCACTGGTGGCACATCTGAGGCTCATGTACAGGTTGACTGTATGTAGCATGATCCCTTTTAAAAAAATTTTAACTGCTTGCAAACTTTTCAAATATTGTTTCATTAATTATATACTCTATTCGACTATACCTTTGTACTTTTCTTCAGTGAAACCACTGAAGATCTACCAGGACCTGCAGGATATCACAGTCTTGCTGGGTAAACCCATCAAGTTGCACTGTGAGATCTACCCAGGCAACGTCCCTGGCCGGTGGTACAGGAACGGACAGCTCATTCAGCCCAACGACCGCATCAATATCATACACAGAAACAAGTATATCTTCACTTTTAAATCCAGTCTCTCAGAATCAGTTCCACACAACTACTAACTAACATTTTGGCGATTTTCAGGGTACATCGACTTGAAATTGAGACCAGCTCTCTTCATGATGCAGGAGATTACACCTTTGTACCTGAGGGATATTCACAGAGTCTCTCTGCCAAAATCCACATCATCGGTACACAAACTATTCTTCACAGGCCTGGGGAATTCTATAGCCTTACTTTCTATGTGTTTTCAAGGATCAGATGAGAGATGATGAGATTTCATCTGATCTGGTTTTATTTTTGACAGACCCTCCAAAGGTGCATTTGGACAGCTTGAACCTCCCCGACAACACTGTGACAGTGGTGGCAGGAAACAAACTTCGCTTGGAGATACCGATCACTGGAGAACCAGCACCCAGGGTGGTGTGGATGAAGGGTGAAAGGGTGAGTTTTAACCTTTTTAAACTCTCTAAAAAGTTGGCATTGTTCTGTAATTTTTGTAGTCAACAAATGCCAGGAAAAGACCCAATGATCAATGCATCAGTCCCTTTCTCACAAGGAATAATATATGAGGCTTTTGAAACTCAAAATCTTCATAAGACAAATTGTTGGTTTTGTTGACAAAAATTATGTTTTAAAATATTATCTGCTAGTCACCAAATCTTCCATTTTTACTTATTTCTCGTTCTTTGTTGCTTCAGGTCATTCTTGAGTCAGGCCACCGCGTGAGAGCTGAAACATACGGCGACCAGACCAGTATGACTATTGAGGTCACAGAGCGGGAGGACTCAGGGAACTATAAGATAGTCCTGCAGAATGAGGCTGGTGAGGCCACAGCCAGCGTCAAAATCAAGGTTGTAGGTAAGAGATCACAAAACACTGAAAGAAAAAGACCACAAAGAGGTATTGTAAATTTGTTTCATGAATCCTTAATATGAATTTGTATTTTCTGCAGACATCCCAGACCCTCCAGAAGCTCCTTTGGTGCCAGTGGTGGGTGGTGATTGGTGTTCTATGACATGGGAACCTCCAAAATATGATGGGGGTTCACCAATTTTAGGTAATCATTTCATCTGACTTATTTAGGTTTTTAAGCTACATTTTGAGGTGGCAATATTCATCATCAGTAGTCCATGTAAGTTTTATTCTTATTTAATCAGCCTCATTCTTTTCATTTAATTTCAAGTATCTATTGTTATTTGATTTAGCACAGGATTAAGTCAATCTAAGAAAAGTGCTTTCAAATAAAAAGAAAATAAGGTTGTATTATTAAGAACACAGTTAAGCAGACCAGTCTGGTCTGATGTTATTTATTCAACCAATACATCCAGACGTTATAGAGGATAGACAGATAATCTATTCCATGTAATGTTCAGTTTTTTGTTCCCTGCTAGAAAGGTGTATTCTGTATTTTTATAGGTTTTAGCGGCAGTGTTGTACTAGACTCAGTACTAGTTGTATTTAGATAAAGTCGAAGATACTCTGTGGAATCTGTTTGCATACAACACAAGCTGTGAAAACATAAATTTCAGAAACCATTAAAAACCAATAGTTCTGGAAAGTAGACAACATTTATCTGGGTTAGACACAATCAAAATGAACACAATCTATCTTGTTTTTTAGCATTAATAGCACACACTTATAACCACAGCTTAACCCCGTAATACCATTTGTAATATATTTGATGCATACAGATCTTTTTGATTAAATAATTATCATAGACTTCTGTTGTATCAAATACGTTTTTTCTTATTTATTTTTTGAGCAAGGGGTCCAGTACACACTCCAATAAAAAATAGCATGTTTTGTTGGGGTGGGCTTTAAAGGGTTTTAAATGTACAGTAAACTACCAGTCAGAGATGTGAACACATAGAAATAATTATGTTTTTGAATGATGAGCAGATTTAATAACAGCTAACTTATCAATAGTTAACTTATCAGTGCAGACATTGTTAATGTTTTAAATGACTACTTAGCTGGAAACAGCTGTTTTTTAAAGTATTTATCCATAAATATACATAGGCCTATAATCAGTGAACATTAGTACTGTCTTCCAGTAGCATGTTATGTTTGCTAATGCAAGTTTATTGAGTTAAAAGGATGACTGATCATTAGAAAACCCTTTTGCAATGATAGTAACACAGCTGAAGACATGTTTTTTTCATGAAAAACATGGTCAAATTTATGTGTGTGCAAACGTTTGACTGGTAGCGTATGTGCTGGCTTTAAAGATCAAACTTTCTGACCCTCCTTTAAAGGTTACTTCATCGAGAGAAAAAAGAAACAGAGCTCTAGATGGATGAGGCTAAACTTCGACCTAATCAAAGAAATGTCTTTCGAACCTAAGAAGATGATTGAAGGTGTGCCATATGAAGTGAGGATCTTTGCCGTCAATGCAATCGGTGTTTCCAAGCCCAGTGAACCATCTAAAGCCTTTACTCCCCTTGGTGAGTAGCCCAGATGTCCTGGAATATCCACTTAGCAGTGTAAATGCTGGCCTTTGAGCTGTCAATAACATCTCCAGGGAGATATTACACCCTTATATAAAGCTTTAGTTCAAGACCTATTTCATAATAATGAACAAATTTCAAAGAGTGTGCTTGGGACAGTGCATGTGATATTTGCCCTTGGTACCCCAGTGACACAGCTGTTCCTCCCAATACCCCACCATCCCAAGCATTCTGACTGTGACCTCCACTCAGCACGCCCGCAGCTTTAGGGGGGTTATTAAATATGTCTTTATAATGGCTGCCAAATCATCTGCGGATTAGAGGTTTAGAAGATCAGATCTGTCAGCAAGTTCAATAGGAGTTACATGTGATTCAGAATACAAGAATAGATGGCAAGAACGAGCACTAATGATCCAGAGGGAGAGAGAGAGAGAGAGAGAGAGAGAGAGAGAGGCTTTGCTCTTGTGTTCATGACTTGCCAAATGGATGCTTTCTACCTCTTTCATATCCATTGTTGGAAATCAAATGGTTAACTCTAACAAAAACTTGCATCTCCTCTCAGCTGTGACCAGTGAACCTACCATGCTGGTTGTGGATGATGTCACCGACACCACAGTGACTGTAAAGTGGCGTCCTCCTGAAACCATCGGAGCTGCTGGTCTGGACGGATACTTAGTGGAGTACTGCGTAGAAGGAAGTGAGTCAACCTCAACTCTACTAAAGGCTTTTACAGGATGTTTGTGCTCATCTGCTTGTGATCACCAGTACTCACCATATGTACAAAGATTCAGTGCTATCAGGTAAAATTCATATTAGCAAACACCACCTACCAAACAAAATACCAATCAAATAAGACCAGCAATGTTTAATTCAATAATCAATGTTACTGAGCTCCTCTAAATAAACACTAGTGGGCAAAAATAAAATTAGAAAGCAGCAACATTGAGTAGATGCAGCATAAATAATTTGATACATACAAATAGATGCAAAGAACACGTAAGGGCAGCAAAGGAGATCCATCTTATCAATGAACTGAAACTGGTGGCCATGAAAGAAACCGTAATTACAAAGAGACAGAGAAGCATGTACAGTTTTGGTGAGGAAACACAGCTTACACGGAAACTCCAAAAGCAAAATACACTGGTCGCTACCAGTGTGTTTGTATACTGAAGATGAATCAGATCCTTCACAATCCAGCAGAGACTGTGAGTTGGTTTATATACTCCAGGGGGTTTGGCAGAAACTCTTACAAACAAATAGTTTGAGAAAGATGCAAATTTGCTTTATTGCAAACAGTTAGATTAAAATATTGGTACATTGCCCATATCTGGCAATGTAAAACTATAGGCAACAGTCTGTTAGCTTGTATTGATGTATTTTCAATACATGTGTGATGGTACGCAGATGGATGACTTGCTATTATGGTGTCTCTACTTTATTAGACTTACCTTCCACAGCATGGCATTACATGTACCTGTAATACTAGTGGCTATATGGTGTTTGTCCACCTTTGTCATAAACTATGAAACAGAATTTGCACCAGAGGTGCACATTGATATTGAAATTCAAACAAAACAACACAAAGGGTGTTAACATATTGATTTTCTCGGCAGCTAATGACTGGGTAATATCCAACAAGGAGCTGACTGAGAAGACCAAGTACACCATAACCGGGCTGAGCCCAGGGTGTAAAATTTTAGTTCGTGTCAAGGCCATCAACGCTGCTGGAGCCAGCGCTCCTCGGACACTTCAGCACTCCATCCTGGTCAAAGAGGTTATTGGTGAGCAATCTCTTGTGAAGTCTGAGAAGAACTTTATGTTCTGATGCTATTTAGTTTGGAAATTTAATTAACAATTTACAGTATGCTGGCATAAAAGACATCTAAACTCATTTAAGCCAATCAGTCTCACAAATTTAGGCTTATCACCTCTGCAGAACCCCCCAAAATTCGTGTCCCCCGACACTTGAAGCAGACTTACACTCGCAGAGTTGGAGAAGCAGTCAACCTTGTGGTGCCATTTATGGTAAAGCAACCCATCGATTAATCAATATTTGCTGCAGCTACAATCACAATACTAAACATTGTGACGCTGTCTTCAGGGCAAACCCCGGCCGAAGGTCACCTGGCTGAAGGAAGGCAAACCCATAGAGCCTTCCCACGTCAGCATCCGTAACACAGACTGCGACAGCATCATCTTCATTCGTAAAGCAGAACGCAGCCACTCTGGGAAGTATGAGATGACAGTGCAGGTTGAAAATCATGTGGACACAGCTATTATTGACATACAAATCGTAGGTGAGTGGTCTTAAAAATATTCTATTAAAACCATGATAAGAATAACTCACAGTAAATTCAGTTTTGAGACTGTCTGCTCATTATCATTTCACTGACACTTAGACCTACCAGGACCTCCTCAGTGTGTGACAATTGAAGATGTATGGGGTGGAAATGTGGCTCTGGTCTGGACTCCTCCAAAAGACAATGGCAATGCTTCAATTACAGGCTACACCATTCAAAAGGCAGACAAGAAGACCATGGTAGTAGAGGATTTTATACTACACTGAAATTGCATGGACAAACATGGTAAATATCTACATAATGTCCATGTGGATTTTTATAATGTTGAACCGTTGTTGGCTCTTGACTTTTCAGGAATGGTTCACATGCATTGAGCACTACCATCGCAACTCCATCACCATCACAGAGCTGGTGGTTGGGAACGAGTACTTTTTTAGGATCTTCTCAGAGAACATGTGTGGCCTGAGCGAAACTGCCACCCAAACCAAGAAAAGTGCTCTCATTGTCAAAGAAGGTAAAACTGATTGTGATCTTAGTAAATGAATGTGCGAGAGTTTAGGTATATAAAGTACTAGTGGTACTTTACTACTTTACTACAGTAGTAGTAAATATGCATAAAATGTCCTTGTCTGTTAAAGTGTCACTGTAATTGGATGTATTTTCTCTTTGTGACTCAAAACTCAGACCTTGATTTTAAAATATTCAATTCTGACAAGAAAAAATGCTGTCGAAGTGACAACAAATCACGTGTCAAACACACTGTTGTTTAATTTGCTGGCTGTTTTTTTCCACAGCTGTTTTCTGAAAGGTACTGTCAGTGATGTTTTCCACCCTCAAGTGAGTCTGTCTCACTTCAAATCTAACGTGGGTTGAGCTATGACTGACAGGCCCTTAATCGTTGGTCACAGTCTCAGCCGATGATAAATAAAGAAACATTGTCTTTCCCTCATCACATAGGGAATTCCCCACATGATACCGCTCAGTGCCAGTATCATGCACAACCCCATTCCTTTACCCTTCCCTCCACAGGCTTGCAGATGAAGATAGCTGAATACAATGACCATGACTTTAAGGAGGCGCCAAAGTTCACACAGCCGCTCATCAACACTTTTGCCATTGCTGGCTACAACACTACTCTGAACTGCAGTGTCCGAGCAAATCCAAGGGTAGGTGGCAGAGCGACAGGTAAACATGGTGTGGTGTAGAAGTTGCAATGTACACAGATAAATATTAAACATATTCTCCTCCTAGTGTTCCAAAATATTTTAAACAACTTGGTTCAAGGTAATTTTTATGTAGTTTTGTCTATCATTCCAATTCACTGATTTTATTACTGAGATCGCAGTAAAACCCAAACAATTCACATCCACTGCAGTTTACAAACCCACCTCCTGATTTATCTGTGAAAACACATGTGAAAACTACATAACATTCACAAACTTTTTGATGTAAATTTAAATGCAGTAAAGTAGTTTACAAAATCAGAATCGAATAGAATGAGCTTTGTGTGTTGTTTATGTGTTTGTCATAGTAGGTCTTGGTTGCTCCCTCTTTTTATTAAACAAGCTTTATTTTATTTCACCCCAAAAGCCACATAGAAAGACTACACTGTAAGAAATTGGGTCCAAAATTTCAAATTCCAAATATAAATATAAATAAAAATAGTAAATGGTAAAAATATAATATAAATAGATCTCTTTTAAAGTCATCTGAAATTTGATACAGCATATCTAAGGAAAAGAGGTAGTTTTGCAGTAGAGACCATGACTTAATGTCTTAAAACACCTAAAACCTGTAGTAAGACCAGCCTCAGAAAAACCCAAAATATTCCTTTAATAGCTGTCCTGTTTGTCTGGTCCCCTAATTGTGACTTAAATGTAGTTATGACAGTGTGTATGAGTAATGGTAGCAAGAGACAGGATATCTCTATAATCCTGTGTAAGATTATAGGGAAAAAAAGACATTTTACTTTTCAGGTGTTTAAACTGCACTGTAAATGCTGCCTGTTTCAAGGTCTCAGTAAGTAATGTGGCAATCCTCTTAACGCCCTGATGTTTCTGTTGTCTACCTTCAGGCCAAAGTGATCTGGATGAAGAATAAGATTATCATCCTTGATGATCCACGCTACCGCATGTTTAGCAACCAGGGAGTATGTACTCTGGAGATCAGGAAGCCCAGCCCCTATGATGGTGGCTTATACACCTGCAAGGCGATCAATGACCTGGGAGAAGCCCAAGTGGACTGCAAGCTGGAGGTCAAAGGTCAGTATGGAGCAGGTGGCACCCCCTGTGCACCTCCCTGGGTCTGTACCTGAGTCAGGCTTCCCAAAGTTCTTGTTTAATTCTTGCACATTTTTCTGTTGTTTATGGCTATTTCTTTTTGCTGAAATGTTTAAATGTCTCTTTATTTTTAAGAATTTTTATTCTTACATAAAATAATAAAACCATTTACAACCTCAATCAAAGATCACTCTTTTACAATTAATAACTAGATTATATATAAATCAAATCTCTTTTAAGATTAATCATTAATCTTAAAAGGCTGTAAAGGAACAAAGGCAACTTTGGGAAACCACCAGGGTACTGTGGTGTATGAGCAGTGTGTTGCAGTCTACCAAAGGCCTGACCACATAGGCGAAGGACAAGTAAGTACTTGGATTCCGTTGCACCAAACCAGTTTGTTTTTTAAGAATTTCTGAAGTTTTTAGTAACTTTTATAATGCTATAATTACACTACATTTGAACTTTAGCATCTGGTGCAACTGGCTCCTGGACACCGTTTTCAAAAAAGACACAAATAACGACATAATAATAATCTGTTCATGTGTTTGCACAAATATCTGGTTCATCCAGCCATCTTCAGCCATCAGTTCATCATCACAGCACACCACCTCAAGACACAGTCCATGACCAGTCACACCTCAGCAGGCTTAACATATACAGCCGTGATGTTTTTGTGTTGTATTGTTTAATGTCTCCATCTTAAACTGTTCTCCACAGATTCCAGTGTCGTCTATATGCCGCACAGTTAACTCCTCATTTAAAAGAATTCAGTAATAACTCAGCAGTATTCCATGGTGCACACATATAACACCATGTAAACATTTTGTTAACCCCTCTTCTCTTCTCTCTCCCCCAGTCCAAACTCAAGAATTGTGAATGTATGTTCTCATAGAAGGTAAGCTTTCATATGGTTTTGGCATATGAAGCTTATGTCATTCATTATGCATCTTTCAGCCAGCCTTTGTACCTCGCTTTTCTCATTCAATGGGACTGTAGCAGCTTCTCTCCTCATGAACGCAGGACAAAAAAATGCTTAAATAAAACTTGATTTGCATGACAACTTGTGCTAAGACATTTCCCAAGATACCCTTAGCTATCCCTTAACCTGAGCCACAGAAAAGGTAAGTAAACCAAATAAAGTTTTGCAAACTTTCTAACATGTGCAGAGAAATGCAGAGTAGCATACTGTATGTCAAAACAGATAGTTTTATGCTATGTACAGTAGATAGTTTAGTTTTCTTGGCTGGTGTTGAATAAAAACGCACAAGATCAAGTGAGTCAAACTAACACTGGGCATTTTCCATAATGCTTGTTGTAGATGACTAAAGATACCATTAGTTAATCTGATACAGACTCTGTTCCAATTCATTACTACACACTAATTATAAAGTAGTATTTTGTTTTGTTCTGCCTTAATCTAAGGCATTATGGTGTTGGTTATTGTCCAGACTGAACAATTAAGATGATGTATCCTAGTGACTTTTCCCTTGCACCACCATGAGAGGGACATTTGCATAGATTTTTATACATTGGCTACAGACATTCTGGGTTTATTACTAAAGTCCCTTGACACCATTGAAATTCCCATCAGCCTCACATGTGCTAGAACTTATGTACAGTACTTAAACATATGTTGAATTAGTTTAATTGAGTTAACACACAATAATTACGATGATGAAGAGATGATGAGGAACTATCATCTGTTAAACAATTATATTTGTTGTTAACTTGTTAGAAAGCTAGAATATCTATCTTCACAAAGAGCCAAGTGAGACAATTAGTATGTAGTACAGAACTGGGACACGATGATTCAGATTCAGATACTAGAGAGTGCACTATGCACATGAGCAAGTCTGACTACCTCTCCTTTCCCAAGTGATATGAATTCCTGGCCTCTCTTCTTTGCATTGTGCTTGTCTCCTTCCTCTTTCTGTTTGTCCACCTCCGTCTCTTTGCCTCTCAACAATATTAGAAGATCCTTTTTCTTCTTCTCCTCCAGGAGGCTTTACCTTCTATGAACTCATGCAGCGTGGAGTGCCCCTACACCTGATTGACAAGTACATGAATGAGAAGATTGTCGAGCAGGAGAAGTAAAATCTAATTGAGTGCAATGAGACACTTTAGTTTTGCAAACATCTGCCACCAGTAGTGATCATCTAATATCACTTGCTGGGGACAAGCCTGAAGGTGGATGGCAAGATGGATCAAAGAGTGTGGTGAAGGATGGTCTGTGATGTGGCATGCTGTGTGCAGGTTTGGAGATAGTTACCATAGAAAATAAAAGCCAGTTCACTTGTTTGTCATGCGTTGTGTTTGAAAGACTCTGTGTCAGCTCAGATGCATGTCGGCAGTGTTTTAGCTCAAGTTCATGTAGTGTGTAAAAAAACATAAAGACACAAACAGTATTTACATGTTGATTTTTGTTGGGAGTGCTTGTTGAAGGTGAAAATGTATTCCTTGGGTATGAAAGGAGGAAAAGTGAACATTTGGTGTTTGTATGGTGTTGCATAATTTAAAAATGGAAAGAAAAATGAAAATAGACTTGATTAACATTGAGTCTTCTTCATTTCACTTTTTCTGTGTAGGTTATTTAAGTGAGAAAATGTAGAGGTTTACACACAGTCCATATTCTGCATGACACATTATTTTTGAATTCATATTGGGCTTGAAGCTTGATTGAGGCTCAGTCATGTGTGCATGCCTTTAACTTTGTAATTAAGACACATGGATTACAATAAAAATTATATTTAAAAATTATACCATGGTCCTCTATATTGTGTCTATTAAATTCAACTTTATATATGTACAGTATGTAGGCTACTTTTTGATAAAATAGCTATATACTTTACACATGATTTATTTAGCCAAGGTGTATAAGTTACTATGAAAATGATGTGCATTCATGAAACAAACTAACAACTCAAATATCACAAATGGCTTACTATACTATACACAATCCATCATAATTATCAGAATTATGAGAGAATTATAATTACAAAATAGACTAATAGGACAGGAATTAGATCACTTAAGCATTTACCTAAGAATAATCACATTTTTCAGGATTCCTTCAGGATCAAAGTAATTCAGTGATAGTCTGGGAGCTGGTAACAGCTAATGTAGCATTCAAAATGCAAACCAAAGAATATGGGACTCAAAGTCTAACATGCACTATCTGCAGTGTAACTATGGATGTGTCTGATTGTAACTCACTGCAACAGTTACATGAAAGGTCAAAAGTACAAGTAGAACCATTACATTTAATGTTGTGACATGTACAAATGTACATGTAATAATCTGTCAAATGTTAAAATTAAATAAAAAATGTATAAAAATAAGGGTCAGTGTTATAATTAAACACTGCTGTTTACTGCTACTGTTTTGTGTGGAACAAAAACAATACTATGGTGGAACAGATTTTTTGACTATTAACTATTTTTACAGCTGTTACATCCTTGTATGCCAGTTGCACTATGTTCTACATTGCTATACTATGATATACTACAACTCTTTAAAACCTCAAGTTATATTTTATATTGTCAATTTAAATGTGAAACATTTTACAAATGTTATACATTTCACTTACTTTACCATATTCACTGCTGCAAATGGAAATATTACTCAGATTACTCAGACTCAATTATAATTATAATGTTTAAAATAAAGTTTATTAGGGTAAGTTTTTTTATATAGCATATTTCCAGATCAAGCATCACAAAATACTTCACATTAAAAGATAAAACTAACTTTTAAAAACTAAAACCCTCCCCCTAAAAATAATTAATATGAGCTAAAAATACTATCCAGAATGTTCCGTATTTTCTATTTATAATTTAAAAAATTAAAAAATAATAAATAATAACAATAGTAAAAATATGGGTATTTTGCTTCCTGGTGCACACCCATATCGTTAACTTCCGGTGCCTCGCTTCCTGCCGGCTCGATCAGAAACGTAGAGTCTATCGACATCTTATGGTTCCGCTGTGGAAATGGCCTCTTCTAGACACCTAGCTATAAATGCCATATGAACTGCTACTTCTTAGAGTCAGTCGAAAGAAGATAGGCGTTTCTAAGTCACTGCCCGGGAATATTTGGAAGCTTTTGAAGGGAATTTGAGGTGACGACGTAGGAAAACAATGCCACATTTCCTGTGGCCGGAGCCGCTGTCACCCGCACAACTCAAACGGTTAGAGGAGCATAAATATAGCGCCTCTGGTCGATCCCTGTTTGAGCCACCGTGTCAAATCTACTGGAACTGGCTCGTCCAGCAAATTCCGACATGGGTTGCACCAAACACGCTGACTATTGTGGGACTGCTGGTCAACATACTCTCCACGGTGGTGCTTGTGTATTACTGTCCCACGGCAACAGAGGAGGTGAGTAAAGCGACTTCAGCTGAAGTTTCTACGCGGAGACCATCTCCAGTTACGTGTCCCTGTGGAAATAATGTCAGTCCTCCATTCAAACATTGGGTACATTGTAGTTACGTAGCCACCGGCATACACCATATCAATCAAAAACCACGATTCAAGTTGTATTCTGAATCACCAGGTTATACTTGTTATTTCGGCATATATTTGAATCTCAAAGCAAACCATATTTTAGTAACATATCTGCTTTATTTGTGGGGTCGCGTTGCTCGCTAACGCCTTCGTTGGTTAACTTCTCGTTGAAATATGCCCCACTTTGTGTTTGCCGAAATGCATACTGTTTCACGATAAGTGGGAATATGTCTTACATCACAAAGGGTTAATGTGATTATGGCCAGGTACCTCTACGACGCTTTAAATAGTCAGATTTTTTAATCCGCTTTGGTGTGACATCGCATTCCTATGGGAGACATGTATTGGTTAGAGACGTGTCCGTCATGTGGTTTTCGGCGTACCCTCTTGGAAAGTTGTCAGCTTTGACGTGTTGGCGTTTTTCTGGGCTTATGTAATTAAGTGTTGTTTATTGCAAAACACAGCGACGTGAAGGAAAATGTTTCTTTTGTTCAGTGTACCGTAACAAATGAGGGTAACTGTACAGTACAGTTTCGAAATTATTAAGGATCCAGTGCCTACACAGGCTTAAATAATGTCTGTTTAGATAAACGATGTGATGCGAATTTGTCATGGCTGCTTAAAAATATTTAAAAATACAGAATGAGGCCTTGCAACATACAATTGAGTTAACTGTTGACCTATGGTCCACTTAGTTCGTGTCTCCAGGTTCACTGCTGAGCCATGACCCCAGCAGGAAATCCATAGGTGTGTATGTGTGCTTGTGTGTTTATCAGTTACACCTTTGTCCAGTTCAGTTATGACAGCTGTGCAACTAAGTCCATAGTCCATGCAACATGCTGTCACTGTCATATTGCATAGGTGCAAAGACATAAGTGCACTTTTCTTAATTTTATTAAGTAGTGAGGACATTGACCCTGGCCTACGTCCAGTCTTGTTCGTGGTATGAAAGTCCCCTGCTTGTCCAAAGAATTCATATGGATCCATGGCCACAGCTCAGACCATAAAGTTTTAGGACCTAGACTCTAAGGAAATCATCAGGGTTTCTGAATATTTAGGACAGCATGGGATTCTTGATCTATGTGGAAACACAGGGTCTCTTTGTCTTTCTCACAAACAAGCACAAGCACTCACACTGTGGTGGTAAACACACTGTTGGCTGACTCTAGTGTCCAGATGCTCTGTAACCTCCGCTCTAGTAAGAGTCACCTCCTGACAGCTGGAAACCCTCCGACTCTATAAGTAAAGTACACAAACAAAAGTTAAATGAAAAAAAGGTATCTGGTGAATAACTGCAGTCGTTAAATGGTAATGAAAAAATAAAGCCATTAGGTTCAAGTATACACGTTGAGCCCATCTGTAGTCAGTATATATTGTCGATGGGGTCCAAAAACTGGCTTTTTGTTTTCATCTTGAGTATGTGAATACAACTTTCTGTGCTGGACATGAGTTAAATGACTTTGTTTCAATATGTAATTAGCTACGAGATGATGACCTTAAATGTAGCCTAAGTACAATAGCACATCTGTTGGTTTTCTTCAAGGGTTAATAAAAGGGTATTAATGTATGAGGTATTAACTAGTGGAGCATAACATTTCTAAATATGGAGCCTAGGCATAAGCGAACAACTGTACATTGTTGACAGTTAAATAAAATACTGAAATACAGTGTATCGTTTGAGCATCTGCACATTAGCAGCAACAACTGTTGTGTATTTGTTGAAGATGACAAGTAAGGCAAAGCATGAAAGTGTATTACCCTTGACTTACATAGGATGCTTGACCAGATTTTCTATAGTAAATTAGTAAGTAACTTAATAAGACAAGTCACATGGATCTACATGGTTGCTGGCAAGTTATACATTGTCATTTTTATTCATGTTTGCCAACTGTTGTCTTGGTTTAATGTAAAAAATGTGCAAAGCCCAGAGTTATAAAAACACAACAAAAAAATAATCACAATTTTTGACATTTTAATGTCTCTGCTCTGGCAACAGCCATTAGTCTGGGGAAAAATGTTTGAGTTCATATATTCTCATCAGGAACGTTTGGAGGGAATTTCACAAACATCCACTTGAATTCATGGACGAAATTACTACAATATGACAGGCGTGTAAACTACATCTTGACTGGTTGACAGGGGCATACAATCACTCGGCAGATATACTACCTTGCTTGAGAAAATGCAAAAGACAAAACAGTTTGTCAAAATAGTCAACAGCTTTTTTTATTAAATAATTGATTAACTGGCTGTTTAGTTTGCTAAGTAAGTTGCTTAACCAAAGGACAAGGCTTGTGCCCTTCAAATGAACAGCAATGAACATATTAAGAAGTCTCTTTTTTTCCCCCACCCTTCCTCCTACCTCAAGGCTCCATCATGGGCATTCCTCCTGAGTGCGCTGGGCCTGTTCATCTACCAGTCTCTGGATGCTATTGATGGAAAACAGGCCCGGAGGACAAATAGCAGCTCACCTCTTGGAGAGCTCTTCGACCATGGCTGTGATGCTGTCTCCACAGGTACTTTACCAAAACCAAGTCTTTTTGTAAAATAAAGATCTAAATAGAATTTCATTAACAATCAACAGTTATTTTCATGTATTTCACTCTGTTCTTGGTCTGTTGTTTTTGTCTTTGTGTTACAGTCTTTGTTGCTGTGGGAACATCCATCTCATGTGGTATAGGAGGTTTAACAAACTGGATGTTCTTCTGTGGTTTCGTCGGGATGTTTATGTTTTTCTGCGCCCACTGGCAGACCTACGTGTCCGGGACTCTTCGATTTGGCCTGTAAGTTACTGAAGCAATAATACTGATGCGCTCATTTAACTCTCAAACTTTTATATTGTTAATTTATAGCTGATGGCACTGTTTCCTGCTACTTCCTTCACAGGGTTGATGTCACAGAGGTGCAGGTTGCCATCATAACCATGTATCTGATGTCAGCCTTTGGAGGCGTGAGCCTCTGGCACACAACGGTACGTAAATATAATATCTTGTAGAATCACATGTACATGTGTACGTAATGTACACATGCAGGATCACTTAGGTTTTTCCTTGAGTATATGATAAAAAAATCCTCCATTAGCTTTTACACTATATTAATCTTATTTGAATCAGTTTCTAGTTTTTAGTCCTAGCCTTTAAATAGAATTTGTGTTCTTACTTTTACTCTGTGCTGCCTTTGGAGGCTTGACTTAACATCACATGAGAGAAGTGCAAAGGTAAATATCGGTATCCAACGCCATGGCAATAGGTCGGACATGATCAGGCTCAAAAAGCTGATAATGTCACCCGCTTTGCCCTCCCATCACACTCGGCATGTCTGCAGCTTTCATATAAAGCACCTTTTCTCTTTCTACAAGGTGAACGCATGTGTGTCTTCAGACCAACTGACTGTCATGTGTTTCCATAGTTGCCCATCCTTGGACTGAAGTTGTATGTCTTCCCCATCATGGGCATCATTGGGGGAGCCCTCTACTCCTGCTACAACTACTTCTATGTAATTTTGAATGGAGGTGTGGGCAAAAATGGCTCCACTGTGGCTGTAAGTCACATATTTATACATTACAGAGAACTTACTTAGAAGATTATCTGTTGTGATGCAGGTTTAATAACACTCCCTCTGTTTAGGACACCAGTGTGCTGACTCCTGGTTTGCACATCGGCCTGGTTCTCACCCTGGCATTCATCATTTTCAAAAAGTCGTCCAGTCACCTGTTTGAGCATCACCCCTGCTTGTACCTCCTCGCCTTTGGCATGGTCATCTCCAAGATCTCCAACAAGCTGGTGGTATGTTTAAGCACACTAAATTAATTACTATGGCTCTGTCTTCCCCCTGATTTGATCCATTAGTATGTTTCCATGGTTGGCATTTAATTCTGTGATTCAGTGCATAATGTTTTTAATCCGTTTTCTTTACCTCATGTGTCTCTTATGTAGATAGCACACATGACCAAGAGTGAGTTGCACCTTCCAGACACAGCGTTTATAGGCCCCAGCCTCCTCTTCCTCAACCAGTACTTCAACAGCTTCATTGACGAGCATATAGTTCTCTGGATCGCCATGGTCAGTACTAGACACTTTTTTACTCTCACACAGAATTTACATGTATAATCTGTACATCATAGCTTCATCGTGCTGCCTACATGACATCTGCTAAACAGAGGTTAATATATATCTGAGACTGAGGCTGTAATTTTTTTTTTCACTCTTATTGGTGACTCTGTAAGTCAGTGTTCAGTTCACAGTTGCTTCTAGGTGTGGTATTGTATAATCATACATGTACAACTACTGCAATATAACAACATTTTGATTTGTAAACGTCCTGGTAATAATGAGCAGAATGAAGGCAAGTCCATATTAATATGGGAATTAAACATGCTATCAACTATCAAATGCAAAGAAAAATGTAGGTCTCTAGACTTACAGGATTATTTATTTTCTTAACTAAGTCGTAAGAATTTGTATTCCCACAGGTGTTTAGAGTCAGTCAGGCTGATTAAATCTCAGCTTAGACTGGGTGGAGGTGTATTACTGAACCTGAATCACCTGTAAGAATAATAAAGGTAAAAGTAGTCAATCCAGATAGGTGGTGCTACATAGACTGTTTAAATCACCAAACAAGTGAACACACCTGTGTGGGTGGACCATAGAATGTGCACTTACAACCTTGAACTTAGTACATTCACATGAAATATTACACTCAGCAGCCACTTTATTAGGTACACCTTGCTGGTACCAGGTTGGACCCCTTTTGCCGTCAGAATTTAGCTAGATACATCAGTGTTGGGATCTCATAGCCAAAATGTTTCTGATATTAACCACTTTTTAATCTTTTGTGAAGGAACTCAAATGTGCTTGTGTAATGTGTAAACGACAAACTTACTTTGACTTTGGTTTGTTACTGCTTCATTATGTCCATTTGACTTAGTATTTCTAGGTTTGATTTTAAAAAGTGCTGCACAGTGGAGTATATGATGATTTTATATCCTCTTCATCCTTCAGGTCTTCTCTTTTCTGGATCTGGCACGGTACTGTACAGGTGTGTGCCTCCAGATTGCCTCCCACCTTCGCATCAGAGTCTTCAGTATCACACCGCCGAGCAACAGCCACCGCGACTGACGGTTTGCCCGGCGGGAGGAGGCGGGGGGAGACGCGGACCTCTCCCCGCTCCTGAAAGCAGACAGCAATGACGAGGAGACCCCAAGCCACTGCAGCCTTGACAAAGTGACCACTTCTGAATAAAATTGTCATCTCCCACCATAAAGAAAAACTAAAAACAACACTAGAAACTAAAAGCAAAAAGAAACATTTGAAAAGCATGGATCTGTTGAATTCCTGATCGGCTGTAGAAGCCAATCAGATGTTCACTTGCATGAAAATATCAACGCATTCAACAAAATGAGGTTTTGATTTTTACATTTTACAATATGTCCTGTTTATTAAGTCAAATACCAAAATATTTTCTTAACTGCGTACTCTAAAGCTTAGGCCAATATCAAATTATTTGTGCTTTAAACTTTAAGAAATGTGTTTAAATATTTAGTAAACACATAATCATGTGGTAATCTTTGATATTTGCCTAAACTGAATAGAGTAGCTGTTGAAATATTTTACTTGTGTTTGTATTTATTAAATGAATTAGATTAAATCTAATGTGAATCTGGGCTTGAAAATACAGATAATTTTTTTTTAAATGACCTTTAAAACCTCAAATAATTTCCAATGAAGTTTACAGGCTGTCAAAGAGCTACACGAAGGGGCAACAGTGTGTGTTAATGCTGAAAACGACGACTGGTTTTCTGTAAGGCTTCCCTCACAAACACCACTCCAGTTGTTAATATTTTGTTCCTTGTTACTCATCTCATCCTACAATCCTGGAAAAGTAAAACAAAATCCCTCAGCTGCAGCCTTTAGTGCCATCGACTGATGAAGCATTAACACTCAACTTGTTCTGCTTTCTCTGTTCTTCTCCCTAAAGGGCTAATAGATAATTTTTTGTGATTGTACAGATTTTTGACTGAAGACGCCTTAAATATTTATGTTGTAATTACTGTTTAACTTGTGAATATTTAAAACAGCTTTGTACATTTGTTTTTCCACTCAAGTATCATACCAGATACAACAATAGTAACAGTACAGTGCTACTGTAGTACTGAATTTTTTTTTTTAACTGTTCATTTTTCACCCATGATGTTTCTTCATTTATACAAATGTATATTATGTAGCCGTGAGTGATTCGTATGGTTCTCGAAGATTTCTTGGATTGTGTGTAATTTTTTTTTAAATGCTGATTTAAACGATAATGAATGAATAACCTCTGTAATCTGACTCTCTCATTCAGATTCACTGGGATTAAAAAAGGGATATTTCTGCAACACTATGGAGTTTGGGAAAAAAATAAAAATATCTTCCTCTCATATTCTGCATCTGCAGGATTATGGACAATATAAATGGGCATGTCTAAAAATACTTTGCATAATTTATAATATTGATTTCAACATAATGTTGCACTGTCCAGTAACACAGTAAAACACCTTTCTACTAATATGTGTGGAAAATATTGTAATAAAGAACATATTTTTCATGTGTTTCATTGTCATGGTCAGTAATAGAAAACGAATGTCTGTCTTTTAAAAGTGTGTTGCTCTAAAACAGCATTCCTACAGAAAAATACCTGTGACTTGGTGTAACGTAGCAGCCCCTTTCTCAATAGAAGCTAAATGTGTCTATGAAAGCCCCCTCTAGATTTTTCCTTGAAAGAGAGTGCTATAAGCAAGAGTAAACAATAAAAGTGGGAATAAGTTGTTGTAATATACAGTATACTAATGTCAACATAACCTAAACATGATCAGAGCTTCTTGGGAATTTTAGACTTCTTAAAGTCTCAAATTCTTTAGACTTTGTAAGAACCTGCAGATTATTCTAAGTTATAATTAATGACATTGAGCCGTTTGTGTTTGTTACGTAGATTCTCACTTTTTACATGAAGTAGAATCAAAAGTACAATATTCCCTCTGAAATATACTGCAGTGGATGTGTAAAGTAGCAGAAAATGGAGGTAGGAAAGAGTAAATGTAATTTATTACATTATACTACATTACATTTTCACTACTTCAGTACTGAGTCCATCCACTGCTGTTCACTGTAATGATGACAAAAAAAGACATAGAACCAATCACATTTTATTTCACAGAGGAAATAATGCAATGATTTGCAGCAACAAAATGCTGCAAATCATCACATTACTGTCTAGCAGTTACTGAAGTTTTTATCATTAGAGTAAAACTGACATGGAAAAGACTTTTGTGAGACTATGTTTACATTTAGCATGGGCCTCTGGTCTCACTGTCACAATAACACAATCAAAATAAGTTACAGAACATGCTGAAGGGGTCTGAATTTCAGACAGCAGCGAGCCTGTTGAGTCCCACAGGGACACACATACAGGTGGCCATGAAAACTGTAGTATTACTTGACAATTACATTTGTACCACATTAAGAATGATAATCATTATCCTATATCACAACCGTTCAATTTATAAATCACTAGATTAGGGTGTGATGAGAAGATCTAACATTAATACGAATACATAAAAAAGAAAATGTTTAAACAAGCAAGAATGAAAGAAGGCACTTCAAGTTTTCATGTTTTTAAAGACAACATAAATATAACAGCCAATACTTACATTTATTATTCCTGATCATCAAAATGCACATTCCTTCTCTCACAACTTCTTTAAAATGAAACCCGTGTAGTAAAAGATAAACATAAAGAGTTAAGAAACTAATTTTCCCCATAATCAGTTAATATTCTGACCATTTCCCAATTAATCATTTAACCATATAACTAAAAAACACTGTGACAAATGTCCATCACAATTTCCCAGGAACTCGAGGTAACATCTTTAAATGTTTAATTCAACCAACTGTCCAGAACCTAAAGATAATTTATGACGACATAAAATAAAGAAGGCAAAAAAATATTTAAGCAACCAATACGAGTAAACATTTGGCATTTGGCAACAGACTCAAACGATTTTTATCAATTATAAAAAATGTTGTAGATTCCTGTCAGTTAACTAATCATTTCAGTTTTGAGCAAACGTTTTTCCTGCATAAACATCTTGAACCTAGCATGCTTCTGTCAAGTGTTTTACACTTTAATAGCATATCCATGAGTGACATGGAGAGAGCAGGAATTAAAAAGGGTGGTACAGGGTGAAGGGAGTGTTTTGTATGTTTGTGTGTTGTATGAAAAGTCTTGGATGCCCCCAGTGGAGGGAAAGAAAATTCACAGGCCTCTTATTTCTGGCTGTTAATCCCTTCGGTGGCCAGCCCAATCCATCATCAGCGGTAAAATATTTCATCACCATCTCGCGTGAGTCTCTGTCCCCCATTGGTGCTGATGCAACACAAGGACTGAGGATCTTCACTTTCCAGTTTCCACCCAGTCCCCCTGGTCTGGACTCTGCCATGTCCTCTATACAGGGGGGAAGAGGAGGGAAGGAGGTTGTGGAAAAGACGGAGCCTTCCTCTTTCACACTCGCTCAGGGTTGCTGTCCCTGTTCACTCTGCGTCTGGGGAACAGTTTTCGCTTTAGCAGAATGAGCTGCAGGAAGAGAGGACATGGCTCATTTAGCAACTGCATGAAGCAATGCTAAACTGACAAATTGCCACTTCACAGTTTGTTACACATAAATGCTAGATGTTCAGATCAACAATAACACTCGTTTGGCAGCTGTCTGGCACTTACTTAGAGCTAAGGCTGGCCAGTTAGCATTGGCATTGGCATTATACGTCCCAAAAAATGTGTGCAACTTTTTTCACCCTGTTTTTGAACGTATTAAACAAACTGGATGTAAAGTGTTAAATGTGCTTACAGGCAGAATTAGTCTCTGTTTTCAGTCTAAGCTGCTTAGCTTCTGCTAAGCTAACTGAAGCTGCTACGCTACAGCTTTATGTTAGCATTAACAACAACACAGTCTGAAAGGTCAGAAGAGAGATCCTGCACATCACATTTCTTTGTGTCCCTTAATAGACTGGTATTAGCTTTCAAATTGTCTAATCTTGCTCATCCTCAAGTTTTTCGATGAGCTCAGAAAAACTTTGCTTTGTTTCGTACATCACACGTAATTCTGACCAGAAACAAGGATAATACAGTATAAATAAAATAATATATAATATAATGATGTAAAACTTGGCTTAAATTTCTCTATCTTAATAATAGAATTATTGTGCAAAAGAGCACATCAAAAGTCAGTTTGTGCCATGACAGAGACACTGGACAAGTTTGAAACATTCCTCAGTGGGAGCATTAGCCCCATGGACTGCTGTGGGGGAAATTCTCTTGAGGTCACTTCAACTATTAACCTTTCTTTATGTTCGCTGAGGAGAAACTAGAAACCTTTGGCAGGCCTCATAACAGCTCAATGTCAAACCTGGGACAAGCAGCATTTGTTAAACAATCCCTGTCATTTGTTTTAATCTGTTTCCAGAACCAAATTAGAGGAATTTTACAGGAAAGTTGAAAAACAGTTTATTCATTCATATTCATTCTCTATTGCACGTGTCAGATAAAAAAAAACCTTTTCTGGCAACAAAGAAGACAAAATAAATAAATGAATAGAAGAACTGTCTGACCCAAGTGAACAAAGACAGACAGGTCTTTCACAGAGGACTGCAGGGGGTCTCTCATTTCTGTAAAGTCCAGTCCTGGGACAGCTTGTCATACTACCTCGACACGTAAGACGGATGCACCTCAGAGAGGAATTTCGGTAGCAAGGACATGAGCCATATCTCAAGTGTTAATCATGGAAAACTAGAAGCATTTAAACAAACATATCGCACATCTTTATCTGTAAATAAATTGTGTGTGTAGTCTGAGATGAACACACTGACCTGTTCAGCAAAGAAGGACATGACAGTGAAGACGACAAGCGTAACAAGGACGCAGTGCGTCCAGAACTTCAGCTTGTCCCGATACACCCGCCTGGGGAAAACAAACATTACAATTAACTTGTAATTGAATGAAACCTTTATTATCCCACCTTACATCATATGTAATTACATTGGTGTATAAGTCGGAAGCATGCGCTATGCAGAGGGCAGCAGGGCAACAAAGTGACAGGGTGATATCACCCAACGCCATCTGCCTGTCACTTCCCTAACTCAGACGGTGGAGAGGCAGAGTAGGAGACGAGAGGATCAGCTGCGGGATGGTCTTTCAAGCATCTTATGTCTAGACACTGATCTGAAGCAGCTTCGTCTAATTTTAAAGTCTCTACGCAAGGCTGGCATTCTCCAGCAGAAGCTGTCTGAATACGTCTGAATACCAAGATCCCTCACAAAAACCCTCTAAAGCCTCCAAGGGATTCCCACACTTCCAACCTGGTAACACTCAGTCCCATGTGGTCGCCGCCACTAATTCTTAACTTAGGCCAAGTGGAGGAAAAAAAAAGGAGCTTGATAAATGACCGACACGTGCAACAAGGCCTCAACTTCATGTACAGCTGGTTTGTTTACTGTGCATAGTATATATAAATAGTGTATTCAGTGACTAACAGAAAATTAATGTGAATGCTGCTTTTTGGCTATTAACTGATCAATCAGTCATCAAAAACATCAAGTCTTTACATGTCAGAAATTCATTTTCACCTGATGAAAAGTTTATTCGTCGTCTGGTGAACAGTAGTAGTAGTAGTAGTAGTAGTAGTAGTAGTAGTAGTAGTAGTAGTAGTAGTAGTAGTAGTACAAGAAATATCAGAGGATCAACAAAGTCAGTAGCATGAATGAAATATACCAGCAAATGATTCTCTAAACTTTACCATTCCTGGAGCTCTTCCATGTGCAGGAACCTGTTGCGATATTCTCTAGGAAGCTCAAACTGAGACGGCACGGGGAACATAGACTCGTAGAAGTCTCTCAGCACAGCTTTTACCGTGGCAGCGTCCTTATGGCCGTGGTCAATGTTGTCATTCAAACAGATGAACTTCCTGTTTGTGAAGACAAAGACATTAGCAGAGTTTAACGACCAGACAGAAAGGAAAAACGAAAAAGAAAGTGACCTAGGTATACAGAGCCACCCTCACCTTGGATTCTTCCTGATGTCGTCTAACTGGCCAACCACATGGGACACATTTGTTCGTACCATCTTGAACGCTATCTCTTCCTCTCCCATTATCTCAAACCTGTCTCACAAAAAAATATGTCAGCAGCAGAAACAGTGGATCTCAACAGGGAGAACACTTTGTTAAACGATGTCAACAGTACTTGAGGACTCACTTGTACTTGTTCTGATCCTTGAAGGCTTTGTGGATGCGTTCTGTGATGGGCTTACAATGGAGGATGAGACCTTTTGTGACAGGAGGCTGTGGATTTAAAAAAAAAAACAGAATTCAGTACTATAAGTGCCGTAAAACTTTAAGCTGGTGGCTTCTATTTCTGCATTTTCTTTTGGGTGTGACTCACCATGCTGGGGTCATAATATGCCTCCTGAGTGGGATTCACCAGGTGAAGCTGCGTCAGGTTAGTTGGGAGAGTCTTAGAACAGTTTATCAACATCTGTTCCAGACCTGTCAGGTCCTAAAAGATGCCACAAAGAGAAAATACACTTACAATACTTCTTTTAAATTATTATCTGATACATCTTGATATAAAAATCTATACTGACCTGGAGGCTGAGTGGCAGCTCATGGATTCTTGTGGCCAGAGTTCGAATCTCACGGTCAGACAGAACGCCCGAATGATCTGTGTCAATCTCGTCAAACACATCAGAGATGTTGAGCTGCTGCTGAGCGCTCATCAGGAAGTAGAAGTATGAAAAGGCGAACTGCATGTCCTCTGAGTGACGTACACGGTGGCCTGATGTTTTGTCAAACTCCTCAGGGAATCTAAAGAAAAGAGCTCAGAACAGTTTGACATGTGGCCTCTTCTGGGATATCTAAAAAAAATCTATACAAACAAAGTATCCCTTACGTGTCCTGCAGCTCCTGCATGATGAGACGGTCGATCATATGTGGCATGTGTGCAGGTACTTTCCGAGACGTGAAGCCAAACTGGCTGTTGAGTAGCTTGTTGACGTAACGCAAAGAGTCGGCAAAAGTGTCGCGCAGCCTTCGCCCCGTCGCTGTACCGTCCGTCTCATACATCAGCTCTTTCTTCAGACGCTCTTCCTCCTGTTGAATCAACGTGAATACACTAATATTTTAAGAACTTAAAATACACGACTCGAGTTTAACAAAAATTAAATGTGTATCTATTTACCTCAAGTAAGTCCTGAAAATATTTCCTCCTCTCCCATGGCAAGAAGCCTCTATCTGAGGAGATGAAG
Organism: Helostoma temminkii; assembly: GCA_900302695.1. Classification (NCBI taxonomy): domain Eukaryota; kingdom Metazoa; phylum Chordata; class Actinopteri; order Anabantiformes; family Helostomatidae; genus Helostoma; species Helostoma temminkii. Next base: position 25,701 of record OMLM01015030.1, on the reverse strand, counting down.
TGTTGCAGTTTCCTCCCCACTAGAGCTCCTTCTGCTGTGTTTTCTGTCTGACTCTCAGCACTTTTGATTTTGGAAATGCTGGTTAGCAGTTTGGACGTCTTTAGCCTCTCAATGGCAGCATTCTGAGAATTTGTTGTTACCAACTTATCATCGATATGGACTGGAGTAAGTGGGGTGACAGGTTTTTTTTGCTCATGCAAATCTTTCTTAGATATTTCTTTCAAGTTCTGACCGATGTTTTCAGCTTTCTCTACCAGGAGTGGTTTTGCTTCAAGCTCCTCTCCATCCAAGTCTTTATAAGGCTTCTTCTGCCCCTTGGCTGCACCCTCATTAAGTGGCTGTGAATCAATCACCTGCTGCTTTTGAGCCAGTCTCTTGTAAGACTTTAGAAGTTCAGCCTTAGTGAGGTTATAACCCTTCATAGTAATGTCTCCAATCAGAAGCTTCTCTTCCAGCTTCTGAAGCTCATTACGTACACCAGCAGGTAAAAGTGACACATTTACAGAAGGAACCTCTATGATAACCTGGGGTTCTTCGTGCTGCCTCTTCTGAATCTTAGGACCGCGTTTGTCTTCGGGAATGTCTGAGAAGGGGAACACTGCCTCAGGAGTTGGGGTTGGCTTGAGCTCTTTGGCTGCGTCTTTGCCCGCAGGCTGGGAAACGTTAGCGCGGGAAACCTCGCGAGTGTCAACAGCCACACTGAAAGTCATCGTGAACTCTGTGCTGTCGTCTCTCTGGAAGGTGAGGTTGTATTGGAGCTGGGTGGCGTTGTGGCCAGGATAAAGCAGCAAGTGGATGGTCTTCCACTTGTTGGCGACGGAGGTGTGACGAACCACCTGGTTGTCACTGATGTGGGCCTCAGAGACTCTGTGAGCCAGTCCGTCGAAGCTGAAATATGGCTTGACCTCGCCCACTGGCAGGGTGTACCTGCTTTGGTTCCTTAGCAGGGTCACACGGTGCAGCTCACTAAAATGCTCTATAACAAAAATGAATACATGGTAAAAGGTTAGGGTGGCAATATCCTAGATTTTTGTAATTGCAGTAGCAACAAATCTTTTGAGAAGAGGAGATCCAACTATGTACATCTTTTTTTGAACTTTCCTACCCTGTCTATAGCTCTTTAGACTCAAACTTCTGGTTTCTACTGAAGAAAAGTCTTTATAGCTAATTCCCAGACTTATTCTTTAACCTTACATTTACCACATGGCATTAACGCTTGCTTTAAACTCACCTTGGCCACAGTCACCAACATCAAAACCACAGGAAAGTACGTTGCAGGCTTGGTCACAGAACTTGTCTGCCAGCCAGGAGTTGGCACAGCCTTGATTACAGTAGGACGTCCCACCAAGACCTCCAATACCACCTGCAAACTGCCACACCTGCCCACCACCTCCACCTCCACCACCACCGCCGCCGCCAGCGAACCGACTGTTCCCGGCTGCACCTGTCAGAGAAAGAACATTATTTGAGATGAAATTTAGCATGAAAACATTTTAATTTATAGGTAGGATTAGACTTCTCTTTACCCAGGCAGTCGCCTCCATCCCAGTCACAAGCAGAGTTGTTGCAAGCTTTGTCACAGTACCCATCTTTGATCCAGGATCCTGGGCAGCCTTCAGCACAGTTGGGAACAGGCCAGGTCAGATACACCTGCAGGTAAGTGAGGAAAAAATAAACTGAAAGCTGTGTGACGTGAAGTCGATTAACTGTTTTCATAATCCTGTGCACCTGACAAATTTATGTGTCCGTAAAAAAACAAGAACATTTGTAAAATACTGAAAAACAAGCACGGTAATGATAAAAACAAGCAGTCCCACCTTCTGTCCTTTCGAGTGGCTGTAGAAGTCGTCCGGCCAGACGTCTTTGCCAAACATCACGTCATCATTGAGGTAAATGAACTTCTGCGAAAGCCCTGGGATGCGGTGGATGTGGGTCTCTATAGCAGGGGAGCTGAAGGTGGGGAGGTGGCTGTGGTTCCGAAAGATATCCTGCAAGTTGAAACATTGCAAAACATTTTTATACACACTAAGGTAACATACTAAATATGCATTTCCCATACATTTGAAGAAAAAGAAATCTTATTCCGGGTACTCAAGTGGACTGTTAAAAGTCATCTGTAATTTATTTAACTAGGTAAATTCGATGAGTTTCACACGCTGCTTTTCAAAGGTATTGGGGCCAAGTTTCAGACACATACAGACACAATCAAGTAAATACTAAATGCAAGCAACAATATAAAGGCTAAATATGCCAGGAACATAGGTTAAAAAAACATCACTATTAATCAGACTTAAGAAAGCTGAAGAAAGGCTTTACAGTGGGTTTGAAATTAGCTAGAAGAATTAGGAGTTATTCCGTTATTAATTTAGCCTTGGGAGACTTGTGGCTTTGACGCTGTAAATCCAGTATGTCTCGGGCTGCTTAAGGTGTTTCACTCTTTCACCACCTCTGATGTCCAGACCTGTTGCCTCATAGCTGCCTGTAACTGTCAAAGTGGAGCCGCTGCCAGACTGGGCTGATAAACAATGCCTGGCTATGGAATAAACAGGATTTGAAATATGAATAGCACAGTGGTGCTTAGCTACCTCATCCATCAATCTTATTTTACAAGACTGAGGGATCTGTCACTGTAACAGCTGCAAGAGCATTAGAATCTGTAGACAACACTTGGTGGGTGGTGTTACACTTCACAAAACCCATGACCGGAATTACTGTCCTACGAAGAACGTTGGAGAGTATTTGCAGTATCCACCGCTGTGAAGTGTATTAAGTGAGAAAAAATGTAATTCCTCTCCAGATCTCTAGCCTCATGTCCAGTGTATTTGAAATGCTCTTGCATGTGAACAAATGGAGAAACTAAACTTTGATCCGTATCATTCTCACAGAGAGGATACACGATTGCAATAAAGATCTACAGTATTTTGTCAGCCTGTATAGATGGCAAAAGGTGCAGTTTATTAATTACTGCCGTCATGTGAAGGTTTCCATTGGTTAAGTACTCTTCTGAGGTTATTCTAGTTCCTTTAATGCCGCTATAATTAGTTGTCTTTATTTCTCTCTTTATGTCTTTTTTTGTGTAATTGCATTTAATGTAGAGATGCAATATAATCTGTAGGTCTCCATGTTGTATGCTGAGGGATTTAATAAATAATAATAATAATAAATGATACTTTATTAATCCCCTTGGGGAAATTCTTTGTGGACAGGCTGCCCCTTTGAGGCGCCAAGGGTCAGGGGTACAGTGTCTTGTCCAAGGACACTTCAGCATGTAGCCAGGAATCGGGTATAGTGAGAATTGAACCCACTACCTTGGGGTTTGTAAACGACTGCCCTACCAACTGTGCTACTTTCTAATTCCTTCAGCGTGGTCGTCCACTTTTATTAAAGCCATTTCCCACCTATGAATGGGGGCATATTTTTGCATGTCATATTGTCAAAACAGATTTAATTCACTTATGAACTGGACCGTGAACATATGGTTCACTGTGTTCTAGAGTCACTTAACAGCCAGGCTGCAGTGCAGAAATTTTTTGTGTCAATCAAAACGTTTAAATTACTTAGTAAGTTTTGCAAAATTCTCATTCACTGAAATTTGATAATGACTAATACCTGGGTTGTGCAAACTATGGTATAATAAATACTACAAAAAGGATTGTGGGAGAGGTCGGGGCATAATTTCTACCTGGTGTGTGACCACAGTAACTCTGGGGTTATCCAAGTTGAGCCAGGAGGGAATCTGCCCATTAGTGACGATGAAGATGTGTCGCACCCAGGGAGCGTGTTTCTCCACTGAGCGCAGCGAATAGCGGAGCTCCTCGTTGTCTTCAAATCTGCTGGCTGAAACATCTTCATCCTGTTTGGACTGGAAGGAAATGAATCCTTATAATGAATATTTGTTGTATTTTCACTCTACCAACAACAATACCTGGTTCAACAAAGAACCAGTCATACCTGTGAGATGGCAGTGAGATCCCAAAACAAGTAGCCAGGGCTGATGGTTAACTCTTTCCCATCCAACGTCAGGTTTTTTTTAGCCTGTTGCGCCAGATCAGTGAAGTCCTGTGGGGTTTTCAAGTGGAGCAGGGCGATGCTGGCTTCTGAGTACAACTCAAACTGAAAGGTTAAAAAAAGAAAAAAAAAAAGTAAAGTTTAAACTGCATTAACTGATTTCATTTTTATGAAGTTGGTGGACTTATTACAAACAAATTAAAAAGAACGGTCAATAAATGCAGCAGAAATCAAGATATCCTCGCATTTACAACGTAATAGCTCCAAACACAAAGCCTGCATTTCCCATAAGGCATCCTCGCAGTCATTCATGATCCACTTACTTTTCACACAGAGCCACCACAAGGTATTCTACTACTCTTTGGATACATTTAGTTCAAAAAATAATGTAACAAAATTGAGGCAAAACAGTAACAAACTTGGTTTTATGCTTGTTTTCCTTCTAGCACCACCTGCTGTTTTATTTATTTGGGGAAATGCTTCGACATGCAGCCAATATCTGAACTAATGCAAAGTACAACTGTTTGCTTAAGAAGGAAGGAGACTGCATCTAGCTCTGAACTATTTCCAGGCTTAAAGCCTCATGCTCTCGGAGTTTACAATGTGCGGAGTGTTCCTTTAAGTCAAAAACCAAAAATCACTACATGCACTGTGGGAAGATCCTACACAGAAACGTCTCAGAGCTGCAGTCACATGCTTAGCCACAGTGTCAGGGTTGCAACAGAGACCTCAAGTCCTTCATTGGGACAGAAAGATGTCTGTTTTTGTCCTTGTGATGAAGTGAAAGTGGTCAAATCAAGGGTGACCTCTGACCCTTCTGCTAAAGAGGCCAAAAGCAGCTATGATGCTTGTGTGACGCTATCCTCTGTTCGCTGTAGCCTTGAGTGTTCATGTGTGTTTACAGAGGTGAGAGGTTGGAAAATTCTGTGAGGTCATTTTGTCCATGGGGGTCACATGAGGGTGGTTCGCCGTCTCGTCTGATTTCAGGAAAGCTATGTGGGGCATCGGAGGACTTTCTTTGTTAGTGTGTGTATTTGATGCATGTGAGAAAGACACCCCTGGATTTGCCCATTCAAACCATGTGTCCAACCTCTCATCTCTCAAACTCAAAGCTTGCCAGAAACAGACTCACCCTGTCTCCCCCCATCATTCAGCACTGAACACAAACATCTCACATGAACTCATGTTCCTGCTTGTCTGTTTGTCCATACTCCTGTGTTTAGGTGAAGAGAATCAGCTAGGACTTATAAACACAGCGGGATCCAGCTGGGAGATTACATTGCCATTTTTATTACAGCTCTATTTACAGTCTTGATGTTGCTTTTACATACACACAGGAACCGCATAAAGCAGACGTGTGGTGCCTGATTACAAGCTAGTGTAAACTCACAAATGGCACACGGGCCTGTTTAATACTAGGATACACTAAAGACAATTCAATCATTTAATAAAAACTGAAATAATTTTATATATTTGGGTCAAAGTCTCTTGGCTCTAAATCTGAGGTGTCCAGACCAGGGTCCATTTCTTTTAGATGATTTCAGTAATATCCCACTTAACAGCAAAATGCAATGATCTTTTTTATAGTGGCTTTTTATTTCCATTTCATTTTCTTGCAAAGATGCCAAATCCGAGAACGAATCTGTCGCCATGCCATGACACAGACTCACGAGATTATTACATTTGAAAGAAGAAATAACACATTCTTGCTCAACTCTAGACTTTCAGGGGTTTTGCTTCCATAATTGGTCTCGTGGGACCAGTAAGTTTAAGGGAACTAACCTTAACTGTGCCAACTAAATTTAGGTAGCGCTAACTATATAACATATATATAACTATATAACTTTACCTGTTAGTTTGCTAGGATTTGTCCATTTGGGCTACTGTTACAGTAGGTTATACGTATTGAAAAATTATTCAGTTTTTGTTTACTTCACCTGGAGGTGCAGTTTTATCTGACACCAGAAAGACACTATTAAAATACAGAGCTGTGTGCTAGGTACAGGTGAGAGGAGAGAGAGAGAGAGAGAGAGAGAGAGAGAGAGAAAAGTTGTTTGTTGTTCATATACCCGAGGTGAATTGTTGGAGTCTTCATCAGTTAACTGACCTGTCCTAAATGCAGCAGCTACAGTTATTAATATGCCCCTGGTGTATTTTAGACTCAACAAAGCATAAACAGAATATGTAATTACTGCAGTCTAGAAAATGGAGCTGACACTCTGTGTATACTAATTATCCTAGTGGCAAGAGATCTTTTTAAACAGGTGGACTGAGACGCCGCAGTAGCGTGCAGCGTGGAGGGACAGCTGCATCTGGCTGGAAGTGGTGTCATCCTGCATCTTCTGTTGGGTGGAGAGTTCAGACCTTGTGGCCCTAAGGGTACAGCACACACCCTAATTTCTTTCCAGAATATATGACATAGGTATTAAAATGATGGTGATAATGTTTCGTCTGCGTTGTGCTTTGGGAGTGAGAACTGATAAAAATGCTTTCTTCAAATGCCTGTTTTCTAGCACGAGTGAGGAGAGTAAATTATGTCTTTTGGCATTTCTAGTTTCAATCAGAAAATTGTCTACAGAGTATAAAAAACTAAATCAGAAATCAAATTGATATGGAAAATAAATTGATAACAGGTTAAGCATTTAGGTTACTTCTCAAAAAAAACATTTATCTGGCTTTTATGATGAACTGATTTTTGGGGTGGAGTTGACCTTTTTCAGAATTTTTATAAACTGAAAGATTAATTTTAAATTAATTGTTGCAGCCTTTTGTAAAACAAATGATCCACACACAAACTTTCTGTTAGTATCTGGGAACCTGCTTCCAAACTTAACAATTATCTTTGTATATTTTATTTTGCAGTATTTTGTTGTGAGTTATGTGATGCTCTGTCTTTCTTTAGAACTGTATTAATATGTACTGTACGTGTAAATCTGCACCCGTGTTTATACTCGCACACTGCATAAAGCCATCATTGTTCGTACTTTTAGTACAGCTTCAGCAGTATGACTCTGCACATATTCTATGAGCATGTAACAAATATACCTTTAATCTTGCTACATGATGGAGATGAGACACCTCAAACATAAAAATACACGTTAATACAAACACATCAGCAGGTTTGTACACAACAGCGGGGACAGAACTCAACAGGCAACAGCACGAGCAGATGACCGGGGTTGTGGGGCCACTTTCATCACCATAGCACTCAGTCTAACACCAGCTATTAATAACGACTGCCCCTCAGTGCTGAACTTCTCCCCCTCACCATGTACATCATCCTTCTTTCACAGAAACAGCTCAGCAACACCAGGAAACACCTTGAAATCCAAACTGTGCATCGTGTGGTAGCAAGTGTACCTAGAATTCTGTGGCACTAAACACACGCACACACACACCACCCTCTTTTCTGGGCTCTGTGTGGCTTCACTTGTCCCAGTTTCTTCTCTACAGCTACTACGCACCCTCTGTTTCAGTCCTACAACAACTTCAACCAGTTGCACTTATCAAAACTGGTCTCCAAACAGGTAAAGCCAGCTTTACATAAATGTCCATGAGATTATTGTGAGCATTGTATAACGGAAAGGCTGTGAAAAATCCTGGTGACCTTTCTGATTGCTGGCTGGCACTATGCCACTTCTAACAGTTGTTCTAATGTTAACCCCCACACCGCCAGCTAAAGTTACAGCCTCAATACCGCTGGTTATTATCACATGACCTGTCATACTTCATGGCGACAAACATGGGAGACTAATACAGGGAATGATGAGACAACTGGGTTTGATGATGATATGTGGGTTAAATGCTGAGAACCTTTATTTGATCACAGATAATGTTACAGTGATTTTCACTTCACTGCTCTCTTTCACACTACAGTACCATCCATTGAAATAAATATATGGCTTATACAGTATGTTTTCTGTTAATAAAAAAGGGCATAAGGGGAATTTTTTTTTGACAAAAAGATCTCAGATCAAGGCCCACTTAGTTTCGTCTTTTAAAGCTTGTGACTGTACCACATAACACTTTGTCAGCAGCTGTCAGGGAAACTTAGATGTCAAATTTTCCATTACTCATCATTACATTATTCTACAGCTTCTTCATAAGTGATTAAACTCCCTATACAGATGAGCGTCATGTGGTGAGGTCAGAAGTGCCGAAATAAAGTTAGTGTATTATGTGTTATGTAGTTTCTAGTGTCTGGAAAGATATAGTGGTATAGTGTTGTAAAAATGTCACAACTTCTTATCTGTGGAAAAAATCCTTTATTGCATTTCTAAGATGAGTGAGTGACTTTTAAACCTATGTAGAAATAATATATGCATAAATCAAGAAGTATATCTAAAGGGTGTATAGAACTGTGTAGTTTCAGCAGCTTATGTATGCAACACACAGTTTTCCTTCTCCTCATATCTGTATTTATATTTTGATGTTTTGTGTACCCAGCCTCTTGCCAAATGACAGTTGGGATTGGCTCCCATCCCAAAGCGAACAGCACAAATAATAGATGGATGGATAATTCTGCATTCAGCATAATTACCATTTCCCTTATCTGTTTTGCTTATCTTTGCTGCCGTGTTGTTTTTCCGAACATTTATCTTTCATAGCCATTTTTGGAAACTGAAAACATCATCACAATTATGAGGACACAAAAAGATAAACTGAGTTGTAATGAAGTGTTATCAAAAACACAAAATGCATGTTTCTTTTTTATAGAAGAGCAGAGGTCTAAAAAGAGGGCTCAAACGGTTAAGATCCGAAATCCAATATATTTTCATAAATCTCTCACTTGAAGTGTGGATGCGTTACCATTATATTTAATATCACCTTAGATACCCCTGGACATATATAATGTGCTCCTACCCTGCTTGTTGAGCCTCACAACTTTCTTTATTATTCCCAAATAAATCAGATGACAGCTTATAATATTAAAGATGCTTTGGTTTCCAGAAATTACTGCAATTCACTCCAAACACATATCCTTAAAAAGAAGACCACAAAGAACATAACACTTGATATCACTATAGGGCTGCAGCCTCACTGTATTTTTCCCTAAATGAAATATAAATTAATTTTACGCAAATGTTGATGATTTTTTATATTTTCCTAAAGATCCTATGGTACAAACCTATTGTATAACACCTCTGTTTAAGTAAAAAGTAGTTACAAAAGATGTTTTCTAATTAGTTACCAGCCATGTGAGTATATTATCAGACAACAGGACAAACAGTGACTAATGCTCATCCCACATGTCTGCTCTACGGCTGCACTCTTTTGTTTTCTTTGATTATTTCAGAGTAATCCACGCTCATTAGTGGCATTCCTCCCTCTCAAAATACAGCAGAGTCCTGACAAGAGAAAATTATTAGGTACACAAGCTGCCTACCTCCAGGCTAAACAGAGGCCCTTTATCCACACCACAATGTAACCGTTTAAAATAGCCTTAGACCACATTTAGCAGGACAGTACAACCTCTTCTATAAGGGGGACATGTGTGATTAGACGTGCTATACAAAGCCATGATTTTTAAAACGATCCAACCTTCATTTGTGCACGCACAAATATACAGTGTTCAGTGTGTGTGCTGCAATGGTGATGTAGAAACATCCTTCAGCATTGTGAAAGGACATTCTATGAGTGACATCTGGTGGCAAAGAAGTGTCTCCAAAAACTCAGGAAAGGAGAGAGGAACCAAGGAAAGACGGAAGGAAGGGAGGAAGGAGAAGATAATACCCAGTCTCTGCATCGAATAAGCCATATAATTAATACAAGAAAGCCAAGTTAATATAACATTTGTGTCAAAAATGTGTCAAAAGTCATCTTTAATTAATAAATTAATAGGACAGAGGTCTCTAACGATATCTTCTCGTATATCCTGGTATTTTCATGACACGTGGTAGACGAACAAATGAATTATTTATTTATTTATTTTATTTATTTTGGAGTAAACGTACTCCAGCAACATGACAGCATAGGTTAATATTGCAACTTGTATTAATGTAATGAATCACTGCAAGAATATGAAAAGTTAAAGTCTTCTAAATGAAAAACAGTTTCTGCCTCTGCCTCATCTAATTAAAAACAAACATCTCTACGATCACACCACCATCTAGACCTAATTAAACTATAAAACAAATTGCGAATAGATTATTGTTGTTACCAAACTCAAACTTTGAATATAATAAAAAAATTTAATAAATTACGGTTTTACCTGTTTGATCCTTTTGGTTATAACAGAAGGCAGCTTGACTCTCAGCTGCTCCGTCTCCTTGAAGGACGCTGGGAAGCCGCTCATATAAGCCAGAGTCTGCATCCGAATCAGACCCGGAGCCTCTTTGTCTGTTGTCTGCAATACATACAGTAGTGCTGTGTGAACGCTCTATAACAACATACATGTTTTCAGTATGTCAAGGCATATGTCCACAGCTAAAATAACATTATGAACTCACCAGGTAACATCTGGACACAGTGAATTTCAGATCTTCTCTACTCACATCTGTATAGGCTTTATCAGCTGTAAAATAAAAAGATAAAAATAAAAAGGGAATTTAGAAATCAGGTATACAAATAAAGAGACACACTTTCCACAGTGGTCTGTTTTTACCTTTTACTGTTGTGTATTTGACGACACATTTGTACGTACGTTTGTACGTTGTTTTTATTTCTCTTTCTTTCTTTAATCTAAGCTTCACATGCCACCATGTGGTTAGAGAACAGGCTTACAATATGGTACAACTGAGCTAAGAAGCACCATCAAATTAATCCATGTATAAAATTAAACTCATGCAAATGAGCTACTGTGTGACATCAGGTGATTTTCACTAATAATATTCAAAGTTTATAAGTGAGTCAGTGTTTCAATCTGACAGTTGATGTTGAGATGAGCAACAGGCAAAAACATTCTCATTTTGGTGTGAGTATCTGCAGCATGTTGTGTAAATAAGACTGTTGCAAACTGCATTGCAAAGCATTTATACGAAACATAAAGCCACGTGATGTGTCTTAAAAAACCACAGTTTCGCACTGAAGGTGAGATTCTCTTTGCCTGCAGAATGTCCTACACTAAAAGCAACGTTAGCCATGTGTCACATTTTAGGCCCTTACAAAGAAATACACAAGATGCTTGGTTTTTTGTCGACACAGATTTGGTTCATCATTAATGCACTGACCAAATAAATTTTTTTTCTTGTAAATAACTTCTCAAATCTCAGTGATATTTAGCCTGCTGAGTTCAGTTATGACACTGCAGTGTATGTACTGCTCTCCCTCCGTAGCCTCTCATTCAAATGGTGCTTGGACTCATTTGGGAATCATCTTTTCCTGCCAAATTTTCTCTTCCTTTGTTTCCAAAAATGGCCCGATTTAATTTTACATGAGCGCTTGCGAATTCATTTGTGTGTATTTACCGTCAGCCTGCGACTGGAAGACGACAACAGAGACTGCGGTGGATGGATGGAGGGGTTTGTTCATGGCAAGCAGCTCTTTGGCAGAAGAGAAAGAAGGAAAGAGTGACGGTAGCTCTTTGAGTGTAATGTTGGCTGGCAAAGCAGGATCCAGGGCCAGCATTGGCGCGATGATGCAGTGGGACAGCAGGCATTCTGGCTTAACACTGAAAACAAATGGAAAGGAGAAGAAAATATATTAGCACCTTCTACTGCAATGACCACTTCCTTTAAATGTGTTGTATGTAGATACTTAAACATGTGAATTACATTCACACAATCAAACAGCTTTCTTTGTGGAAATGCTGCGATGAGGCCTGCGGTTAAAACTCACTGAATAATTTTCACATAACCACCTGACACTTTTGGTGGTGAACACACAGGAAACAGCCACCCTGAAGTCAAAAGCTCAATGTGGGTGCTTTCATATTTACATGGCAATGACTTAGTTAAACAAGGAACATCTGGGTCTGATCTGACAGCACAGGTTTGAGGTCATAGATCAAGAGAAGAATGGTTAAAGCGGGATAAATAAATGTTTTGGAAAGGCTGTGGAACGTCCCGGAGCAAGCCAACATCCCTGTACTGTACCGTGAGGAGGAATGGACTGAATGTTTAGTTACTGAAGTTATTTCTGCACAGCATTCAGTAAGGTGCAGGTACATATACTTTAACCACACAGCAACATTTAACACTGAATAATTCTCCAACACGTGTATGCATATCTTTTTTTATCTAAGTAGTTTAATTTGGTTCCCTACCTTCAGTTTAAGTCATAATTCTCCACAAATAGAGAAATAGACTATAAAACAGTATTTTGCCTCAGTCAAACAAAAGTCTTTTCTTTACATCTTAAATGATATCTCACAAGTTCACTGACCCAAATAATATCTGCTTGAGGTGTCAACCACCTTAACTTCCTGTTGTGACAGAATAACCTTTGTTTCTCTAGGTGTTAAAAGACAAATAGATCTGAACAAGACCTCTTCAAACAATTATATTAGACTGTAGTGATGTACTTAACAAAACTGATCATTTTGGATAATTTATACCATGAGACAACACAGATTCTGCAACACCTGTCGTGCAGAAGTCACTATGTTGCCGTATTTCACTATAGTGCACTATATTACAGTGACCAGTGTTATTTTATACCCTCAGTGGTATAAAATTGGTGGACAAAATAATAGAAATCGAGTTGAAATAAAAAGCACAATAAGCTGCAGCTTCCAGAATAATAAAATGAACACATCTCAGGATAAAAACCGAACATTACAACCTTTGTGAAGGATTTCAAGACTGTTATTATTAGTTACAGTCAAACTGCTGTTCAAAATGTTGGGGTCACTAAGAAATGTCCTTGTTTTTGTGAGGATAGTACATTTTACAGAATCTAATTTATCTGAAATATAATGTTAATGTTGTGAATGAATTTTTAATCTACATGGGGAGTACAGAGGCACATCAGCAAAGGCAGGGTAATTGATCATTGGAAAACCCTTTTTTAATTATGTCAGACAAGTGTAGGTGCACCTAGTTAGAGGTCCATCACTGACTTCTAACTACCACAAGGACCATCTCACCTCCCGGTCCAACACATTCTCAGACTCACCTGTCTTTTGGCACTTCTGTCGTCTCGCTCGCATTTTTCCCCAGGCGTTCCCTACGTGCAACAAACCAGCAAGTTCATATTATTTTCATGAGATTCCACCTGGCGTAACAACACCGTGCAGCAGTTCACAGATGTCACACAAAATCAATGCTAAGAGTAACTGCAGTGGTTTTTTTTATCTGCTTAAAGAGACTTTCTCCTCAGGAGTTGCTCTAACCTTTGATCTGTGATTCCCTCTTTCTCTGCGGCAACGTCTAAGCAAGCCAATCAGAGTGAAAGTGATAATACTACAGCTGAAGCTTGTATGCTAATTCAGCTGATACAGCTCAAGTGTGACTGCACTCTATAACCATATAATGCATGAGAAACCTTAGCAAACAGCTTATTTTTAATCAGAGGTAATAGCAACATACATTCAGCTTAATTGGTCCACTGCATTGTCACATAGAAAAGAGCCACACATACCTCAGAGCCCTTTGTTCCTCCACCAGTTGCTCTTTAACCGCCTTCAGTTCCTTCAGCAGAGCCGTGTCTGTGCCGTTCACCCATGTATACACCACATCAATAGGCATGGGAAGACAGAGCCTGCACAGAGAAACACTCATATCACTCAGACAGTGCTCGCACTGCTGTGACCCTATTCCCCTCCCCAGCACACACTCTCCTCCACAGAGTTTTTGTTCACGCTTGGCTACACCTCATCCATTTCTTTCAGGTGCCACTAAGAAAAAAAGGGCACATGCAGCCCTGTGTGGCATAAAGGAGGGTTTGTATATAGGTTTGCATGTTTTCACATTAAAAAATTAGCACATTCAGAATTATTATTGATCTGCCCACCACCCAAGTAGATCTTGGACATTGCTACTACTACATCACTAAAAATAATCAGCTCTGTAAGGTACTGTGCAGTTTTCTCACCTGCTTTGGAAAGATTTTCCACCCACATTGTCTCTGTAGGAGTCAAACAGCACATGATACTGGTCTCGACTCCACTCAACCACCACCTGTATGGAGAGGAGAAGACATTGCATGACACAATCCTCTGGGACATGCAGCTCTCAAACATCTACTATATCCAAGGCCAGATCCACACCTGGTAGTTTTACTGTTTCTGTATGATGATGTTTCTGTATGTGGTTTTCAATTTGAGTACTAAGTATGTGTAAAAGCTTTGTGTGTTGTTCTCAAACTCCCTTTAGAAATGATTAACACAACGTGGACTGTGAAGTAGCTGTCAGATGCTAAGAGGTTGCGCGTTACACTTGAAAGTGAGGCTAATGTGTGATACTGTTAGACATTTCCTTCATGCCGAATTAACCAGAGCACCATAAAGATTCGTGAGAGTCTCAACAGAAGACCAACTACAGAGGTTTCTTTCACTACCAGGTAGATTAATTTAAACAGACGACTTTTTTTAGTGCAGTCTGGTTTGAAGGTCCCTCCGGTAGACCGAACAAACAAAGCTCAGCTAGAGCCACATGTTCTGTACTAAGAACAGCTACACAAGACACAAGCACCTCACCTCTCCAAACTGGAAGGCGGAAACTATCATGAGGACGATCCCACCAAAGCAGAGGTAGAGCCCGTATCGGTGAGACAGACAGGTGTACGTCTGCCTCTGTACCAGCTTGAGCACCGAGTTGACCACTACCATGGTTCGTCTTGGCGAAGCATAGCGATGCATTCATTCAAAAAACGCAGTTACGAGCACTACATGAAGAAAATAAACATCACAAACGAACCGGATCTGTCAGCTGACCGCCTTCCCAGACGATATGACACATGACAACCGACCATACATTTCACGCTTCCTCGGCGGTGACGCTGCTGTCACCCCGAGGCTCATCGTCGCCCTCTGCTGGCTGGGAGCTGGACCCGTGATGCCTTCACGGTCCCTCCGGCCAGCACAGTTGTAAAGAGATTAGCTTTGTTAAAGCCATTGAATAAGCAGAGATGGTGACTAATTCACTTAGTGTACTTGCAAATATCTGCAAAATCTGAATTACTTTATTTTAATAATCAATTTTTGTTTTTTTTTTACTAAAGCTTAAAGAGAATTTTTGCACTTTTTACTCTACTAGCTACATTTATTTAGTAATTAGTTTTTAGTTTTTTGCTCTGCTGTTTTAGTGTGACACACTCTCACAACCATTTTGAAACTGCTGTAATACAACATAATTACATTGTTATTTGACACTGATTTATTAAAGTAAATAACCTGAAGTGGTAACATTATCCTGTAGAGACGAGAAGTACTGCAAACACAGCACTGACATTTAAAAAACATTTTATTTTTTAAAGTGTAATTGCAAATAATGACAGAACAGGATTTGAGGAGTACAATACATTTATAAAAAACATACTGACAGTCATGTATACTTGGTTTGTGGAGTGCTGAACGGTTTGTATGTATGACCGCATTTCACTGTGGGACATTTTAAAAAAATTAAGAAAACCTGTAATTGTAAATATGGAATTTTGCTAAAATTAATGACATACAAATGTTCTTCTTCTTTTCTTAGAGTTGACCGTTTTCCAGAACTGACAAACCAAAGTCTGTGTCTATGGTCTTCGGCCTCCTTCTCTTCTGAATTAGCTTTTTCAACAAACTATTTCTTACGATTGTTGCCAAGTCAAGCACTGGCAAGCCTCAAATAGCCGCATCAACAACTGAGGCTTTGAACTTGTTCCACTTAGCCTTTGTTTCCTCGGCCTTCATGAGAATGTAAGAAACTTTTCTTTGGGAATGTGAAGTGTAAAATCCCACGACACAAGCCTTATCCTGGCAATCTAATCCACCAACATTGCTGCTGAAAATACTGTATCAAAACATACAGCCATGCATTATGGCCATAGATTACCAAGGCAGGCCTGAAAATACTATTAAAACTTGGCATTAAAAGTAAATTCTGACATGTTTTCCTATTAGTGTATCTCCTATAACACCATGTGCTGTTTATTATAGAGAGTTGGTGAAGTAATAACTGGTGCAGAACAGCATATAAGGTGTGTCCAAGCTGCAGCTTCCCAAGTAAACATGACCATTCTGATGAAGGCCACAAGCCAACATTAATTCAAATTAACAGATCTAACAATACAGTAAGGTTGTTGGATGATCTGTGAGTGTTGCTGGAGAAAAAAAGTCTACTTTACTCTTCTTACTAGTCAAACCAGGAGTCAAACCAACTTAAGCCACCAGGGAGCTAAATAATGTAACAGGCTTTATGAAATTGTTGACATTGTTAATGCCTGTGAATAAAAGAATAAACTAAACTACAGCAGAGTAGAAAGTAATGTCATTACTGTTACAACTTGCCGCATTTTGTGGTTTTTTATATTTTTACTCCACTTTATTTCAGATGCAAATATCACAACATTTATAACTGTTACACACTATAAATCCAACCGTACTGTAGTTACCTCACCTCGACTACATACAAAATGCTGCTTACGTGGCTGTATGCATAGAAGGAAAACTGAAACAGTCAGTACTGTAATAAACTGAAGCCGAAATGGCCATGTCAGCGTGTTTAAACAGTGTAGTTTTTTAGTACAAAGTACAATTTTAAAGTATTTTACTTGAATATTTCTATTTTATATTAGTGTATACTGAAAAATACCTTTACCCATACGTTTGAAAAAATATTGTACTTCTAACTCAACCACAACCACAATAATGTGGTTCAGATTGTGAATTGAGCCTCCAGGTAACAGCCTCATAGTATAGTCATAGTCATCCTGATGTAGTACTTTATATATAACGAGCAACTTCCTACTTGATGTTTTATGATATATTTTGATGTAGGATTTTTACTCCCAGATCCTTTCATATTGTGGTTTTGCTTTTTTTGGACAGAATTACTTACAAACAACTCAAAGTAATTTTTTTAAAGTGGTAGCGAGACAAAAAAGAAAAAAGACAGACAGCTGGATGGTGATAACGCGTGGCTTTATTTGCGTATGGGCCAGCCCACGGGGAGTCCTTTTGGGGAAGAGGTAACTGTAGCTTACATTAAATACCAGTTTCTTGTTCACAAACGACCATGTGACTGTCGGTAACAGTTGCCATCAGACTTTACAACAACAGCGGCAACCTCAGACCTGTTCCCGGACCAGATTTAAGTTGAATTTCTCATTGTATGGCTGTTTTTTAATTCCGCTCATATACGTGTGACAGCGTTTTGTGGCGGTTCCGGGTAAATCTCTATGAGATGTATTGGTTCATGCAAGGACTGTGCGCTCTACCAGCGTTTCTGGTCATCTGGTCCTCTGGCACTTTCATCATTACCTACCTGATAGCGATATTCAGACGCGACGTCGATGTTATCTTTCCATACATAAGGTAGGTTTTATTCGTCTTTCCGATAAAAGTGGTTATTCCTTAACACTCGAGATTTAAAAAACGTGCATATGGATGTTTCGTTTTGGTGAAGTTATGTTTTTTAAAAGCCAGGGAGTTGTGCAAAACTAAAGTTGTCCCTTTAGTTTCGTTTTCCTGCGCTTTAACTTGGCCGGTGTCCAAACTCCAGCTGCGTTCACATCTGTCACATTCTCTTCTTTTCACTTCTCCGTTTAAAAATATTTTACCAGAGGACTTTAAAACTTTAAACCTACACCTGTTAACTGACTAAAATCGCTGCGCTCTGTTTGCTTTTGCAGCGACACAGGTGCCAACCCCCCAGAGAGCTGCATCTTTGGACTAATGGCATTCATTTCTGCATACGCAGGTTTGTTAACATCATCGTGAATATCTGCGGTGTCACTTCTCTTCTCCTTTAACCAACTTCGGACTTTTCCGAGGGTGGAGCCAAACTTTCCAAAAAATCTTAGTCACGTTGCCATTTAAGTGAAAATAAAAGCCGACTGTACTGTAAAGTCTTTCTGGTAACTT
>OMLM01015028.1:200668-219980 GCA_900302695.1 Helostoma temminkii | reverse complement strand
CACTGTTCCAAAGCATACAAATTGAATTCTGTTCCCCAGAAAAAAGGAAGCGATTTTGTTTCAAACCCATGTCTCACTGTACAGATTACAGGTAGAAGCTCTGAGATTGCTATGAAGCTAAAATTTAGTGTCTACTTTCTGATGTCTGGCCTGTGGCCTGAATCACCACAGAGATACTTTTTATATCTCTGTACTTCACTGCTATGGTTGCTTTAGGATTATTTATGTGGAAGAAAAAAAGAGATTGATGGAACAGTTATGAAAAAGGATGATATGTGATTTCCTCTGCTGAGCCTGTCGCCCAGAGACAGAAGACCAGGGTCTGCCTCAACTAGACAGGTCACTATTTTGCCTTCCTGTTGTCTCTTTCTTGCGGATCCTGTTCTGACCACCTGTTTAGGAGAATTGCTATCTTGACTTTCTGTCCTTTTGGTGCCTGCACTCTTCATCTTTAGCCCCCTTTACACTACATCTTTAAAATAACTTCACCATGTTAATACACTGCCTCATAGTACGTGTTATACATCACGGTAAATGTCACGCCACTAGTACTGGGGTGCTGGTACCTGTGTAAAACGCAAAGCTGTTTTAAAGAGGGGGGCACCTTCTTATCATTGCTGTATATATTTCTTTCAATTAGTCAGCCTCATTGTGGTGCAGCTATTTCACTGGACTGACCACTCTGACTCTTTGCTTCATTGTTTTCACTTTTATGCAGACCTTCCAACCTGTTACTTGTCAGGACATCCTGGTTCTGATTCTGCCTGGTTTCCCTGCCTCTGCCTTCTCCTCACCAGTTTTGTAAATCAGTTTGTTTATTTCTGGATTTTCAAATTGGAACTGTGCTCTGCACACTGAGAATTGGATTTGGGACATTTGAATTAAATGTGTTGTGAACGCAGATGTTTTGAGAAGTGGACTATGGACATAATGGAGAGCTGGTTTGTGAAAGTTACTTGCTGTAACCTCCTTTCTATGTTTGCTTGGTTTAAGCTGTTTCAGTTCCTTATTCAGAGATTATGTGCTTGTGCACACTACTCAACTTTATCTCCTGTTGAATGTCTCATCCACAGATAAGGATGCCAACTCACTGGGTGCCACCATCTTGTCTTCCTGACCCTGTCTTCTGCTCTTACCTATTATTCTGTGTATGGGAATTCCTATCATCCAAGCATCAGTGTAGTGTAGTGTAAAGGACATTTAAACCACCTTATCTATGTATGTTGTCTCTCTCTGCTGTCATTGCAGTCTGTGGTGTTTCCTCACTTTACTCCCTAGATCATGTCAGTGCCAAAGTTTTTGATTTGATTTGAATTTTTCCCCTGAAGATTAAAACTACAAACTTAATTCTGCTTATTGATGTAGCACCAAACACAACCAAAATAATCTCAGGGCACTTTACAAGTTAAGTTTAAGACCAGAGCTGAACCCAAGTCCACCTTTGACAAGTCCAACACAGTCCGAGTCCAGGTTGGTCCAGTCTGACTCAAAAAAAGTATTAAATGCTCAAAATGTATGTGCAATATAATACTATACTACTGTTAATGCCAACTGTCTGCTAACTACAAATTTAGACTCCCTTGATTTCTATATGCAAAAACATTGATGCTGACATACTTACTTTTTTCAGCATATTTAGTTTGCTGCTTTCCTAGTATGAATCCCAGGTTTAGACAATTGGCCTAGAATTTGTATGTATGTCACAGTAATATGTGGTACATAGATTTAGTCCA
Source organism: Helostoma temminkii (assembly GCA_900302695.1). NCBI lineage: Eukaryota > Metazoa > Chordata > Actinopteri > Anabantiformes > Helostomatidae > Helostoma > Helostoma temminkii. The sequence continues at coordinate 218,247 of OMLM01015028.1, read as the reverse complement.
GATTAATATATTAAAACAGGTTAATTTACATAAAATAAGGAAGTTTTAGGAAGTGGGAAATCTTGACTTATGGAACAGCATATTGGTCCCACTGGTTTCATTTCAGTTGCCTTAATGTTGTTTGCTTAATTAGTTTGTAATCAAAAACTCATGCCATATCATGTCTGGAAAAGCCCTAAATCTTGTGGAAGTCATATGGAGTAATGAATGTCAAATTGTATGTTCTGAGTTTGATTTGACAGTTGAATACTGTATGCATCTAGGAGCAGTTTAACACAAACGTCACAGTGTACTGTACTTTTTTGTATAAATGTGATGGAGAAAGAAATACACAGTAGCATTGTGGTTCCTTGAGCGATCCTCAAAACAAATCCTTGAGAGATGTGTGTCTGTGTGTTCGTGTTGTGTGCTTTAGCATTTACTCATTTTTTCCCTCTATTTTCCTGTATTATGGTTATTGACATTTTCCTGCAGACTGAAAATTTCACACACATTGGTAGACAACACAAATGGTTTCCTCTGAAAAACATTTCAGTACAATTGTCAGCTGCATGTTAGGGACACTTTATGTATCATCATAGTCATTTGTTCTGTGACAGTTTGTTTCAGATAGCGATATGATGTGTGTGCGTGTGTTATTTGGCCTGCGAGGACACAACAGTCGATTTTACTGCTGTTTTATAGTCCATTACAAGCCCATTACTGCAGCCTTGTGGCCTTGTTGTGTTCTTCTTATTCATTATATGTTTAGGGTGTTAAGTAGCTTAATAATGATAGCAGAACCCAGTAGCATATTGACATTTTGTGGGGGGTGGAATTGCATGTATGCACAATAAAATTCAGAACGGTGATCGGTTTCCTTCCTTCTTTCTAATTAACCTTGTTGGAATGGGCACCGTCATTCTATATTGTGAGCTGGTCAGGAGCCTCCCTAGGAATGTCTTCTTGTTAGAAATATTGGCATCACTAAATCAAAAGTGCATTATTAGCCGTGTACACTAATAAAATCAGCCATCATGGATTTGCTACCAAATAAATCACAGTTGATTCATAATACTGGATATACAGTTTTTAGACATCATGCTGCATTTGTTCTGGTTTTCTGGTGGCCACAGCTACACTGCCACTTGATGAACTGGCCAGCCTCAAATTTTAAAAATGTCTTTATAAGGTTTGTTTTTTACCTCTTTGCTACATAAGAAATTTGCTACATAAGACAGATATCAGTCTTTGGAGAACTGGTTACTATGGTTCAAGTTGTTTTCACTCCTTAATGACAGCATATTAATGCTGTCTAATGATGGGAAATATTACTTTTATATTGAGCTCTTTAATAGTCATCCATGATGGTGTCATGATGTTGCCCCAAATCATGGTCATACTCACCGTATTGTCCTCTGCTTCCCATCAGGTATTGCCCTTCCCCCCTATGTGCCTTTGTTCCTTTTGGTGCCACTCAGTTCTTAGCCACACCCTTTCCACCTGCAGCCACTTACCTGATCAGCTCCTAGATTTAAGCCATGCCATCCTCTCGCTCCTCCATTATTGGGTAATGTTATTGAGACCATCGATACTGGACTACAGAGAGGGACCTTCCTGCTTATCAACAGTGCTCAGTTCAAATGCCAGCATCTCTGATGATATGAGGGTGCATTAGTGCCTATGTAATAGACATTGATCTGGAAATGCTCCCAGCATACACTCCCATCCAGATGATTTTCAAGGAAGGCCTTGCATATTTTAGCAGGAAAATACTAAACCACATACTGCATCTAAAGCTGCTTTCACACATGCACTCCAGACTATTTCTAGGTGATCAGGTCCACACTTCATATGGAGTTGGACTTTAATACCTGCAGTCCCCACCTGGGCATACAAATGCATTCTCACATCAGGGGAAATAGTCTATTTAATTTTGGTGAGGGAGGGTCTCTGTGTAGAGAGAGCAGAAGGCATGATGTAACACAAAAAGTTCACCATGGAAATCAGCTGATTTTTAATTACAGCATCGAAGCAGAGCCAATCACATGAGTAGAAATTATGCATAATGTGTATAGAAATGTAATACAACAACAGAAAGCATGATAAATGTTTCCTATGTTTTATGGTGTTTTACTAAGCAGATCTACCAACAGGGAACACCCACTCTCTCACTGTGATTACCTCGAGAATTACCGGCAGTGTTCACACTCACATGGATATTACGCAGACTTGGTATTAGGGGGGTGGCAGGATAAAGTCTGGATAGTGTCCGTGCGGTTTGACTCACATGTGAGCATTCACACATGCAGCTCACCTGAGTAAAATCCAGAGAAAGTCCGGAGTCCAGTGCATTTGTGAACGCAGCTATTGATTGTTGACGTAGGTGTTGTTGTCAGTTGCAAGAAAGGAGACTGTGGGATTCTGTGGAGCACTAACCTCTTTCACACTGCCACTTTAAGATGGCCTTGCTGTGCTGTATAAGAGGTACCAAAGCAGCTTGGGGGGCCTGTGCATACCCTCTTTTATTCCATCTACAGAGGGAGGGTCAGAGGTGAGGTGAGTTCTCCCCACCGCCTGTGTGAAAGAGCAGAGGTGTCGTTGGGTCTTGGGTTGTTTCTCCTGTAGACTGTCCTACATACACAAAAGAGAAAGAGCATTTATGACATGATTTGCACTTAGTACAGTTGCCAAGCATTGTGTTCAGTATGTTAATGATTACTGTTACACATGACTTCATTTGAACAATGTGTTAAAGCAATCAAGCAAGATGTTACGCTGAAGAGGGGAGACTGGTAGAGAATCACTTTATGATACTATCACAGAAAAAGTTGTTCACTTAAGTGCAGGAATTTTGAGTGAAACCAGTATCACTACAGCTCCTGCTCTGTCATGATTCTCATGATTCATGCAATAATGGCCAAACCTTTCCTCCTTCCCCACAGTACTTAACCCCCCTTGCTCATCACAAGATTGTCTCTGCATCTTCTGCAACCTCCCAGTCTTGTGCATCATCATCACTTGTGACTATATACCTGCCAGGAGATGAAACATCAAAATTAGCCATTGGCTTAAACCTATTGAATTGCATTAAAGCCCCGTTCACCCTTATCAAGCTAATCCACTCACTGAACTGACATCTTCTACAGTCACCATCAGTGAATGCACAAAAATATTATTAAATTACGCAACACTCCAACCACTGAACACAAGAAGTACAGCTGGAAAATGACCCAATGAGCAACCCACAACCCTATTGCTGTTAGTTTTAAGATCCACCTCTGGACCACTTTGCAGCCTCCAGCGTTTTATGGGAAAATGTATCAGCCTATGTTGATGGGATGGAAGGAGAGCAGAGAGTCAGACAGCTGATAGGATAAAGCTACAGTATGGCTTTAGGGTCAGCAGGGCTATTTCTGGTATAAAAAAACATTCCATCATTCAGTCAATGGATTTTTAAGATACAAGTAATAATTTAGGAGGACATCAAATGAATACGCAAAGGAGCTTTCCTGTTGATTTTAAATGGTGCTGCTCCATGTTTTGTCTGTGTGTCACGATGAAGCAGCAAACAAGAAACAAAGGGAAGATCAGCTCTGTGTGGTTGCGGTGCAATCCATTAACATGCATCACAAACTCTGTCTGTATGTGTGTGTGTTTTGCAGAGATGGTGGTGGGGGTGTGTAACCCAGAAGTGATTAGGGAGTGTTTCCAGCTCTCATACCTGTCATGAAGGAGATAAGTCAAACGACGCTACTTAACACCCACACATTCAGAGCAGCCCAGCACAGTTTGACCCTCGTCTGTTGTCATCAGGATGGCTTGCTAATTAAGAAGACCTTCACTCAGGCTGACACACACACACGCACATGCATGCACACTGACAGCTTGTCGCTTGTCACCCAGGAGTCTCGTAAAGGGCCAGTCTATGTATATTTGTGTGTATGTGGGTGTGTCAGCACTGTGTTGTGTGACAATTTTCTGTTCTTCAGTCAAAGAGCTGTCTCCTGCTGTGAAGGGCCAGAGATTTGCTAGAACGGTGATTTGTTTCCCCCGGCTGTGTATGTGCATGTATAAACACTCTCCACTGTAATCAGCTCTACAGAACAAATTTTGTTCCAAAAAACGAAACGATAAAATGAAATGGAAAATATGGAACATGAAACTATTACTGTATTTAAGTGTACATTTTGATGTGACTTTACAACTTTGCTTTCATCAACATTTCCCACCATAGCTGGCATCTGTTTGATTACTGTTAAATACACTCAGCCAAATTCAGAGCTAGCTAAAGCTGCAGCTATGGTGATAGCTTCTGCTTACTGCTCAGATGGTTCATGATTCAAAGTTCAAGGCTCAAGCAGTTTGGTGACATGCAAGTTTATGAACTTTGGCTCTACCGTTAGTTTTATGCACGGTGGTGGAAAAACAGCTAACCTGAGTGCGACTATGTGCAGCTATCTGCAGTGTTTTGGGAAGATAAAGTCTCAGGGACCCACAGGAAAGTGGGTCACGATTTAAAACTTTGTTGTAGTTTAATGTGGACACCTATCATCATAACAGTGAAGGTACAAAACACAATAAAAAATTTATTCAGATCTGCACAGTATTCAGAAGGAATCCTGGATCTGCTCAGTCCATCTATTAACCATGTCTAGACAGAAGGTAATTTGACTGTTGACAGTTGATGTCTGATGGGATGGTTCTGGTTCTATTTTATTGAATCCAGCTGTTTACACAGCGCATGTGACCACTTTCTTTCACTGCTTTATGTATCTAACCATGTCATACTTTTATGCTTTTTTTCTGAATCAGTGTAGAAACATGTGGGACACCTTCTGCTGCTCAGCTGATGAGCTGCTAACACTAAGCCACCTACAGAGATATGTCATTGGGATGTCAGGTGTGAATGGCTTTCTTGATGTCCTTCCACAGCATTTTTGTAGCCCAGGTTAAGGATCTTGGATTTAACTGGGCCACTCCTGGTGTTATTTGTATTCATTCTATAGCAGCATCCTCTGTGGTGTTCTTCCATGGATGCCTTGCTCCATCCAGCAGTGGTGGATCTAGTACATGGGGTGGCAAAGGGATAGCAAGAGGTTTTGGCCGGGTGGCAAATGACTCTCTGTGAGTGAATGCTACATGTCACAGTACCATTGCAGCTAAATTAAACTTTATTTTAAACTGCAGTAACTACAATTTACTCAATTTCTAAGAAATGAAGTGCAAACGGTACTAGATGTGTGTCAGCTCTCAACTTCCTGTTTCTGGGTTACATACAGGCCTTCTTCTGTTATACTGTATACTTTGTTTTTGCTATAGCCCACAAGCCCGTCAGCTAGTGAAACATCAGGTGCTATCACAGAGAAGTCGCGCTGCAGCCATATGCCTCATGAACTGCAGTGCAACCTAAGCTTAGGTGCTATTGTTACTACCATCTCTTCATCGCAAAAACAAACGAATCATAGGTCACTAACATTGTCACGTTGCATTATAGCTAAACTCCACCCCAGGAGAATCAGGTCCAGACATTGTGCAGAGATGTTGTGTTAGGATTTTTCACCATGGGGAGACACACCACTTTATTTTAGAAAGGTGCGATTAGTATGTGGGAGAAATTACATGACACAGTGCACTCTGTAGAGGAGGCTTGCAGAAAACTCCAGCTAACCACTGGACCGTCTGACTCAGACATTCGCTTTCTCACGAGGTTCACATGGGTAATGTCTGGATATGTTCATGATGTAAGCTGCTTTCAAAGGCACCATCACTTTTCAGCTAATGGTAGTTAGGAGATTGGTTGTGTAGGTTGTGAGTGAAATGTTTGTAATAGGATGAGAGAGACAAAGACTCCATAGTCTTGAGTTTGTTTTGGTTCAAAGAAAGTCATCTGTAATTTTTTTTTTTAGCCTCAGGTATTTAACCTGATAGATCTAACTGAGGTTAGCTACCTTTTTCAGTGGAGACCTGGCCAAGATGGCAGCTTAAAGTTTGAGACTATACATTCCAACATGAAATACAACAACATGGAAAGGTTTTAATTGAGCATATCATAACATACGTGATTTTATTGTTCTGTTAAAGCTTCAGAAACTGAATGACTGTGATGTGTATATTAATTCATTAATTAATTCTTACATTTGTAACTGAGGTCTATATAAAACAGTAAGTTTGTGGATAACAAAACTTTAAGAGGAAAAAAAATGTACCAATAGGCCAGCAGTGAAATCATCCTATATATTTTTTTAACTAACTAACCTGGCAGTGATATAAAATTATCCAAAACACATGAAGCACAGCAAACTAATACAACAAAGGTGTGACTGTGCCTGCTGAGTTACTATGTCCCCTTCTCCTCCTGCACCGTGTTGGTAAATGCACATAGTCATATCCTAAAAATAGAGAATGACTGCTATTTTGGTGGTTTTGACTATTTCTTAGTGGCAGCAAACCATAAATTCAGAAAGAGACAAGATGTTGAAAAAAGAGAGGTGGGAAGTAAAGAGATAAAGGATGGGGTGATGAAGGGATGATAAATGAGATAATCGTTAACAAATTCCCCACTATATGTCGCCCCTCCTCTTCCTCTCTTTTTCATTTTGTCACTTTGAGCAAATTAATGTCTTCTTTGTTGATATAATAAACTGTTGTACAGCTGTTCTGATGCTCCCCATGGGAAAACACAGAGAGAGGAAGAGGGAGGAAAAGACTCTTTGAGAGCAGCTGAACTGACAAAGAGATGAGTCTATTTATGTGCGTGTTAAAGTGTGTAAATTAGACTGAATTAGAACTACAGACAGAACAAGTCTCATTCATATTAATAAACTGCAGGTCACTCTCCCCACTCTAGGGACCAATACCTCCCCTCACTCTAATAGATCACGCTCCATCTTTGATCAGATGGTGGTTTTGTTTTCATAATTAACTCACAATCAACTCTGTCTGTGATATTTCAGCCTTATGACATTTGCTTGGCATTTAAACTTCATTATGGCCCCGTCCGTGTCCTCTGCTGGTGAACAGTCACGACAGGCCACCATGTGTATCCCAAACAAATTTAATTATTATTGACTCGAGTTGTGTTTCTTGAGTCTAACTTTGTTTTCGAGAATGACATAGCTAATGCCATTGTCATTGATGTAATTTACTGAATAGTTTAATTTTCTGTTTAAATTATAATTTATAAAATATATTCAAGGACTGTGAAGTAACATGTACAGCTGCAGATGTTATCTTTGAATAAAGTAAGTATTATAAAGTAAAACACTGGATTTGCCTAGGCTGGCCCACAACAATCCACTGGACACCAACTTTTCTCACTCTATCCTTTAACTGTACCTAATAGCACCACTTAGCTGAGTCAGAAGAAGGACAACATGAATGCACTTACTTAGCAAAAACATTAGTTGTGGTTTAGATGAAGTGCCTTGTAAAGATTAAGAGTTGAGTGCATGGGTGTCATCGTTAAAAGGTCTCAGAGGGATAACAACTTCTCCAGCCAGTGAATGCAGCATGTAACAGAGAGATGAGACATGATTAGAAACATGATCAGAGATTGATTCTTAATGAATGAATAAAGATAAACTAAACTAATCAGAAAGGAAACAACTTGTTAAAGTCTCTGACTAAAACTGCTCCACAGCCTGCTGGTCAAACAGCGGAGCAGTTTTACAAGGAAAGGTGCAGGAAGTCATTTGTGCCTACAGCAATCAGCCTGTACAATGTATATATGTCATTACTGTCATCTCTCTGCCTTTACTAAGTCACATAGTTATCGTATCTTTAAACCAGAACAAAACAAAGTGGGGAAATTATACAATTATGAATCCCTTTTTAAATAATCATTATAGGATTTGCTTTACCTTATTAGAAGAGCAGTTTCTCCTCAGACACTCTGCATGATAAAACAGAGTGAACTGCTGGGTCCAAAGCCATGAGGATATATCTAATCAGTGGTCATCAACACGAAAGCCTCCAATTTATCTGGTAACAGGCTGCTTCTGAGGATTAGGTAACACACCAGTCTGGGTCAGCGACAGAGTTAGAGGTATATTGTGCAGGTGGTCTCAATGTTATGCCTGATTGGTGCACATCAAAACTGCGTATACAAAATCAATAACATGTTAAATGATTCAAAACTGCTTATCTTACAATAATTGTATGATTTTAAAATGTAATCAAATTACTAATGTAGCACCACAAAATTAGTTCACACAGGGCACAACTGGTGTTTTTGTAGCTTTAATAAATTAAAGCAAAAAGTAGTAAATATAATGACACAAATATGCAACAAAATAGTGTCAGAGGTTAGCAAAACAGAGGTTATGGACACAAACAGAAATAAATGCAATGAATGCACATTCATTCAGAGACATCTGAATCAGAGTGCTTAACATTCCAAATGAGTCCCAGAGTCCACATGGAGTTTTTGTGAGTGCACAACTCAACCTTTTTTAGACCTCTACTAAATAATCACATACCCATAATTAAATGAGTATATCTCCGCAACCACAAGGTCTATTTGAATAATTTTTATGTCATATTAAGGGGAACACTTGTGAGATTTGTTAGGATGGATCTAAATATCAGTAGGAGTGCAATGCAAAGTTTAATTGAGGCAACGGGAACTGTGTAGTTCTTCTAGACCAGAATTTCTCAACTGATCTGACCCTAATCGAGGACATTTTTCAACTTCTCAAATTTATTGAATTATAAGGCTGACATAACAAGAACATTTAAGTAGTTAGTTATTCTAACAGACTCAGTTGATGTTTTCATGCAAGATACATGAAATAAAGTATTTTCAAAAAGACTGCAATTATGTAGCTTTAGTTGAGAATACATGGTCACTAAATCTATGACAACTGCACTTTGAAAAAAATTCAGTTTCTTCATAAGCAGCAAGCCGCTCTTACACATGCACTGGACTTTACTCAGGTGAACTGCATGTGTGAAGCAAGTATGCGAGTGAACCTGCACTCGACTTCAGCTTTCTACTATCAAAATATACAAAATTAACTTAAATTAACTCAGTAGATACTGAAAAATGTAAGAAAATCCTTATCTCATGCAGTCAGCGTCGTACTTGTGTTTCTCCTTCTCAATTAGCATATGAAAACTGGGAAAGCTGCCATTTCCCAGCATTGAGGAAGACCTGCAGAGGTCAATTAGCATTACAGGGCATAAAAATCCCTTTCAAAGTAAAAGCATGGAATTTTCAATTTATTTATTTATTTTTTGCCTATTCAAAGGCTCGCGACCTACTGAGCCTTTGAATGGGTCCCACTAGTTGAGAATCATTGTTGTAGCGTGTGGAGGATCTTCTTGGTGGTTTCAATGACCCTCTGGAGTGCTTTCTTTTGAGCCACTGTGCAGCTGCTGCACCACACACATACAACTTGTGAGGATGCTCTCAATGGAGCACTGATAAAAGGACAGCAGCAGTCTCTGTACTTTTTATGGGTGCTCAGAAAGAACATCTCACAGTCTCTGCTGGGCCTTTTTAAGCAGTCCAGAGGTGTTCACGCCACAGGTCAGATCCTCCTTAGTGTGGACCCCCAAGAAGCAGAAGTCCGGCACCCTCACCACACAGTCCCCACTAATGTACAATGGCATAAAGTTGTTTTTCCTTCTCCTGAAGTCAATGATGACCTGCTTGGTCTTTGATGTGTTTAGGCACCGTACTTACTCCCTGTAGGCGGTCTCATCCCCCTCCAGAGATAAGCCCCACCACTGTGGTGTGATCGGCGATTGTGACCATGGAGTTGCTGTTGTGGGCGGGGGTACAGTCGTAGGCGTATAGGGTGTAGAGCACGGGGCTCAGCACAAAGCTCTGTGGAGAGCTAGTGCTGATGCTAAGGGCCGTGGATGTGTAAGGGCTACTCTCACCGTCAGGCTGCCTCTAGAAGCTCATAATCCACATGTAGGTGGAGTACAGAAGTCCCAGGTTCACCAGCTTATCCACCAGTTTGTGGCTATGGCATCATCTGTGGATCTGTTTGACCCACACCAGTTTGCATTCAGGGCAAATGATGGTTGGACGAATGACATAATGTGACCCCATTTACGACCTGCAGCATGCGCCTTCCTGTTTGCTGCACCTCAAAGCAGGCAAAGAAGAAGTTCAGCTCCTCTGCCAGCCAGGTGTCACCTTCAACAGCACCAAGGTCGCTGCCACACCTGCCTGCTGATGTTGCTGTCCAGGTGGTCCTCAATCCTCCTCCTGTAGTCCAACTTAGCCACTCTAATGCCTCTCTTCAGGTTGGCTTGTGCTTCACTTTTCTGCTTACTGTTTGTCAACTGTATGAACACAAGACAGGTTATGGTGTGCTCCACAGTGCATGAGGCCTACAGGGGACAAAGAGGAGTTTGCCACTCCTGACCCAACAAGTGTCCCAACCCTCAGCCTTTTTGGGCACGTTGTTCTGGGTTTGTGGGAAGCTGATATGATTTTCTTGATGTTCCCACAACAGCCAATGTTCTTTTTTGACAAATCAGTGAAGAGTTTAGGACTTGTGTAAAAGTTGTCAGTGTACAACCTGTAGCTGCTACCGAGGAGAGGAAAAGGGAGAAGGTCCATCATGGCAGAGCAACTGATACTGTGGTCTGTGGGGACTTGCTTTTGCCTGCATACATGAAAAAATAGCCATTTGTAGGTTATTTGCCCTAAAACAGAGTTTGTCTTAATAACACAGTGCACTGTCATAGCTAGGGTTTATGCACACTAACATTAGTTAGTGTCAACTGGAAATACATGTGGCTGAACTTTCCATGACATCTACTCTCACTGTATCAAAACTAAAGTTATCTGGTTAAATATTAACAGGCAACTTTTAAAAAATGTTTAATCATGCATGTCTTAGATATATTATTTAAAGATTATTTTACACAATGGCATCACCAGCTTTTCAAGCAGGTTTCTCCACACCTAAAACAAAAAAATGACCAGAATTCATTGGAATAAAGTTGGTTTTGGCTGAAGGTCTCCTATTATGCAAAATCCACAGACAGACTATGTGCTCTCTTCTGCTTACTTTTGTTGTGTACTTGATCTTAACAAACAGATGATACTTTATTTACTTCAATGTATGTTTTTAAATGATGAATTTCCGATGCTCTTTCCACTTTAAATGCTAGTATTACTGCATACTGTTGCCAGTGGTTGCCACTACACTTTAAGCACAGAATATTATATTATAAACAAGCAAGTAAAGCCAATTGCTCACTTGAAAACATAAAGCCAGTTATCTTACCATTTACAGTCTGCAATTTTCTTCCAGCAGTTTTCTCATTTTGCCTTTGAAACTGCTACATGATTATTTCTGGATCATTATGTTCATAAATTTTACATAGTTGTTTTTTGATGTTTTGCTTTTGTAAAGAGACACAGGTTTAACTGTGTGTCTTTTGCTTCTGGATGCTAACAGGTCATACTGATTGTTGACTGTCCTCCACCTAGTGCCAAGGATATACTGAGAACAGTTGGTCCCCTGCATTGAGAAAGATCTGCGGTGAAACTGTCAATAAAGTGTGAGATTGCCTGAGGACAGTGTGTGGGAAATTGTGAATCCTACCCATTACAATTGTCCCATCGGGTACATACAGACAACCTGAGGTGTTCACTTTGACCCTCAGATATCCAGTGATATCACCATTTCCTTTTGGTGCAGTGTGTCTGAATGAGGTGCATCTTATCTAACCTTTTTTAGTGTCAATATAGTTCAAATTTGTTTTAGTTTTGTTGTTGTTGTTGTTGTTGTTGTTTTTTCACAGAGAAACCAGCATTTTTATAATATTCCAGTAAGGAAAGGCTACAATGCATTGTTTTTTAACAAGAGGCTTATTGAATTTAATTTAGATTGGTCACATTGTACTGTCTGTATATTAAGCTACTCTATCATTTATTCTACACCTTCATTTTTTCTCATCTTCAATATAGAGCTTATGAAAACACTGATTTGGCTAATTTGTCTGGCAACAAATAAGCTTTGTTGCTGTTGCAATTGTACACCTATGACTGAAATTCAGGACCACTGAAAAAATTCTAGAGGAGGCTGAGCCTGGTCTGGCTGGAGGTGCCAGCCATGTGATAAAACCCATTGAAGGTTTGGTATAAAACTGCTCTGGTGCTGTGATGTGGTTTCAGATTAGTCTGATCAGCTGCTGTGTTCACCTAAACCAATCTCATCTCCTGCAATCTTAAGATTAATTAGTGTTACATTAGTCATTACCACTGTTAGCCTCCCAAAGGAAACGATGGAGAGACCCTTGTTGCTATGGCGATGTGCTATTGTGACAGCAGTGTACTGTTGACCTTATGATGACCTTTACACAATGACACAATATCCTATGGGAGGCTGAACTAGAACTTGATTAAAGAGTAACTATCCTCTGAAATCCAGCTGTCGTCTAGTCTACTTAACAAGTGCAATAGGAGGAGTGGGGGAGTGAGCCTCTTCCTTAAGTACTGCTATTTGATTTATTATTATATAAAAGGAAAAAACACACTCTGGATTTGTGTCAAATACTAGCTGTGGTCTATTGAGTGTCATAGTATATTTTAAATCAAAGAATCAAAGATTAGTGCCCAGAATGTTATGTTTTGATAATATTATGGTAATATTGTCAATTTAAAATGAAATTAGTGTGTAAAAAGTGAAGGGGTCTGAAAACCTTCTGCTGGTCTGTACGTATGTTACATAGAGTTTACTCAGACAACCCATCTCAACAAGAATTTGTTATGTAGGAAGAAAAGGATGCATCAGTGGTAATGTCCTATCAACCTGAAGTGCATTCTAGCTCATTATTTATGAATGCATCAACCTGCTCAAAACTGCACAATAGGTTTTCCCAATGCTTTTGTCCACCAAAGCAACTGGAATGAAATTTGTCTTAACTTGGCCAACTCTTAACATTGGCAAGTTATAGAGTTGCACTACTATGGGACCCACGGCATGGCAAGTATTTCTTCTTTCTCAACTGATCAATACTATAGTCCCTCAAACAGTTCTCACAGAGTGCACCTCAGTCACCCACACGTTTGTTTAAATCCACGCCAAGTTGCAGCATTGTGAGAGTATGGAAGCTCAGAAAAGACAAAATTCTGTATGGAAAGATAAAGTAGGGCATGAGTGCTAACTGACCACAATCCAGTTGTGTTTGGCAATAATAGAGGAAATGAAATACAATTCAAAAATTGTACCTTTTGAGGAAGTATCAGTTATAACAAACTGCAAAGCAGAACCCCTGTCAGGTCTGGAGCACTGGCAGGCTGAGCTGTTAGAGGCTTGTGCTAATGAGATGAGCAGAGGGGACCAATCAGCACTAGCCAGAGGGGCAAGAGGAACAAGGGGTGGGCTGCTCTTGTGGTGCTGGTCAGGTAGAAGGTCCGTGTTTACTCAAGGTTCCATCTCTTCCATTCTCTGGGAAAAAGTTTTTTTATTCCATGCGTTTATTCACAGTCTGGAAATCATCAGTATTAATGTACAATGTTGAAAATAATAAAACCAAACCTTTGGCTGGTACTGTACAAATCTGAGCCACGGCCTTAAAAAATCATGACATACTGATACTGACTCGCACACATTCTAACACACTGATTCATCTCAGCATGTTGAGAAATACATTGATCAAAATTTGATCTAATTTTTGCCAGTGTTTCCAGTACTGTACAGTATGTGTGTTCATGAAGAGGGGCTGAAAATATATCCAATGTTAATGACAAACAGTAGAACAACACACAAACAATGTCATTCTCCCACACACAACCATGTGGGTGATCACATTAAGCTACACCTGCAAGGTACATGCTCACACACAAACTTTGCTCAGCCTGAAGTACACAGATAAAACACACATGCAAACACTCATGGATGCATTCAGAGCTTTTCTTACACTAGTGTTCTCCCACAAAAATGTCATCACAAACAAATAAATATACAGTGGCATTCACCTAAGTGTAGCCAAGAGCACACATGCGTATGCTCACAACTTTGATCACATGCACGCTCACATACACACAAAACAACAGCCACAGAGACAAAGCCATTATTCTTGGCTCCAAACTGACATCAACCTGAATCATTTGCAGTGGCGTGCAGGGCATATGGGAGGGAGCGCGAGAGTAGCAATCATCCCGATTAGTACAACGGTGGATTCACAAAGTGCTTGACACCTACAGGGTGACATGAGGAGCAGGAGGACGACAATGGGGGACGCCTGTCTCGTCTTGAGTTTTTCTCTGACGCAATGCTTTCTAAAATAGTTTCAGCCAAGCATGAAAGCAAAAACGAAGAAACATTTGCGTGCAAGGTGAGACGGGGGTGCTTGCTTTACAGAGACACATGATGTTTCACTTAAAAAAAAGGACAATTGAGGAGAGATGTAATTGGGTGACAGAAAAGTGTCAGAAAAGGAGGATAGAGACCACAAATAAAGCGAAGCTTGGAAAAGAATAGCTTTTCCATCTCTACACCCCCGCATCCCACACACACACACACACACACACACACACACATGCGCGCGCGCACACACACACACAATCTCGCACAAAGATATGCAGTTGAAGTTCTCATCCTATTGGTCATCACACATCTAATCAAAGGAACAAAACATGTCAGGACACACACACTGGCACACTCACCTACAGATGTAGCACCAATTGTCATGCTGTGACGTAAGTCTTTTGAGCATAACCCACCTAATCCTGAGAAGCAAAGCAGGTCAGCACTCAGATACACACATGCACACACGCGTCCACAGAGTCGGTTTAAGATGAAGGAAAATGAGATGGTAAGATGATGTGTTTCCAGTACATAAATCTCTGTTATGAATTTCTTATAAACATTACACACCCCAAAGGATCAACAACAGTCAAGTAAATAAATTACTAGAGAACTATTACCTACAATGTCTGCATCTGTTAAGTCAATAACTGCACATTAATGAATCAATGCTAACCGAGTGTGACAGTTTCCTTATTTCCTAACATTCATATTTGATGGCAGCAACACTATTTTATGAATTTAAATCATTTACTATTTTAACAGCTACTTTATTGTATCTGTAAAGAAACTCATTGGAAATGCAAATAAACAAAAAATAAAAACAATAATATATAAAATAAAAACTTTCCCTGTTGTTTTTAAAAAATGATACAGCCACACTGCATGTTTAAACATACGGCTGAGTATAAGGCAAAATAAGTCATTTTATCTTTATCAAATTCAAAGTTGACTATTTAATAGATTCTAATACTAAAAAATAGGTCATGGACCAGAGTGTATTCCTCTGAAAACCTCTATTATGACAAAAAAGTGAACAACAACAAGTGGATCAACTGAGGATTTACTTTGCTGCTATCTGCTAATTATGGCAGTATAATTTAAATAAGGAACAGGTAGATCTGTGTAATGCCTGTGATGAAGGTAACAATTCAATACTTTTTTGAAAGATTTGAAAATTTGAAATAATTGTAATATCAAACAGTATTTTATACAGTATGCCTAGGTAAATAATGTGTTGTGACACAGAAATGGTGATGTATGCAGATGGCACAGTTATAGACAGCTATTAGGTGGATGTAAATTCCTCAGTCCCTTACCATTAGACATTGGACTCTGTCCTTCATGGACATTTTGTACTTGAAACTTTCCACTGCCCATCTGTCTCAAGCTGCAGAGACTATTAATAGTTGGTAAAGTGGTTGCAGAAGTGTTTTCTTACCTACTGTGATGTAATATGAGCCCATTTTTCTCTTCTCTCTCTTTCTCTTGCTTTAACTTGTGCTTGTGTCTGCTTTTGTTAATGTCCTAATGTTCTAGAGTCATTCTCACTCTCACATTCCTTTTATGTGTACCAGATGACCAGACCAAATGTTTTTTTTATACATGCATGTCTCTAATGTAACAGAAGAACTGCAGCTGTAGTAGTTTGCTGGACAACTGTGGTTATAGTGTGTGTTTTTTCTGTGTATGTTCCATGCTTAAACCATTTTGTTTTTCTTAGGATGACTCAAAAACAGGACCACGGTATAACTTCCTGTAATAGTACTGGTTAGTTTAATCACCTACCTTTAAGTTCACATGGACATCAATGGACTTTGACTGGCTTGATTATGAATCCCAGCAACTAGAAGCTTGTAAAACTCCCTCTGAAATTAAGATGTGAACTACAGTCTGGACCCCATCAGAGACCTGATGCATCAGCAGCCCATGTAATTTTAATACTTGCTCTACTATGATCTCTGAAATCTCCTTGGCTGAGGGCAGCTTGGGAGAAAGAAAGTTGCCATTTTAGAGAAATGATCAACAGTTAGCTCCACAGTGTAGCATTCTGAGGGAGGGAGTCAAGTGGCAAAGTCTAAGGAGATATGGCACCAGGGATGATGGTGTGTGGGAAGAGGATGCAAAAATTCTGCCAGTGGGGTGCAGACAGGACAAGCTAATATGAATTCCTGGATGTCAACATAGACAGCAGACCATCAGAACAATTTCTGTATAGGGACTGTGTGTGGGCAGCTCTTGGGTGGCATGACAACTGTGAATGTCACTGCGGCAGGACCTGTGAGTGTAAAGCAGCTGGGGCAAATAGTTATGTGGACAGACAGTAGGAGCAGACTAGACATTTTCAAAGAAGTTTTGTTTTTCTTTTTTGGCTTTCTCTAATTGTAGGATCACACCTTTTCTCTAACAGCAGAAATTTAGCTGTTGTTGATAGTGGTGGTAGAGAAAGCAGGTGAGATGGCATTATGTTACTGTGGCTGGTTGACCCAAGTGTAAAATAACTTAAATGTAAAACCTTTACACTGCAAAGTAGTACAAAACAGATTTTTAAAAAACAATTTAGGCAAAAAGTATTTTTTGTTACTTAAAAAAAATTTCAAAGTAGATTTTTTTTTTACATTCCAATTACTAAACTGTACACATCAAAATTGAAAACAAAACATCCAACCCTCATCCCTCCACATTCTGTGATAAAATAGTAGCTGCAGCTGCACCTTCTTCAGTGGAGTTCTGGCTGCTGGATGCATCCCTTCCTGTTGCCAAACTGTTTACTGCCAGCTTATGTTTGGCTCTCAGTCTTATATCATTAAAGCTCTCTCTGCATTGGGCTACAGTTTTGAGAGGCCAGAACAACTATTCACCATATTAAGTCCTTTCAAGTTAATTTTGCATCCTGTGGCCTTAGTGGCTTTTTTTTTTGCATCACCATATATTGGCTCTTGGCATTTCTGCACTTACCGAACAAAGACGTCTTTTCCTTCTTTCTAAAAAAGGGAAATCACCAATGCTTCCATGACCAAAATGACAGGAAGCTGCTGCACAGTACTTGTTGGCATGTTTTGTCTTGAACATGTTTGGCGAGTGTGACTCCATCCTGATTCCAACACTCTTGCCTCCACTAAATCTATGTTTGCAACAAGTCCTTCAATCTAAATGAGCAAATAAATCATAAAACTAGTCTGCTAGAAGCTAACAACAAAATGTAACCATTTTTTTAATGAGATGCTTGCCCAGGTAATAGGTATAGGTATAGGGTCGTGTTTTTGGGAAGGATAGCTTTTCAGCATTTCTGATGTACAGGAATTCAATGACAAAATG